>WBZZ01001710.1:47500-120000 GCA_019918135.1 Paulinella micropora
CCTTCCGCCAAACTCCCCCATACCATTTTCAATAGCGGTTGAAATATTGAAAAAATATGTGAAGGAAGGGAAAACATACGAAATAACAGACCACATTATGAAGGAGACAGTCGGAACGAATGAAGAAGGAGAAGAACCCGACAAACTAATCTTTTTGGAGAATAACCATTATTACGGATTAGTTAAACAATTTAAGAAGCGGTGCGATGACTGCTTACGACTATATTTGAACAAACATAAATGTAATCTCAACAGAAAAAAATATGCGGACATTATGTTGAAGAAGAATGGTAAAAGACACTTAATAACTAAATTTAGAGAAGAAGAAAAAATGAATAACGACCAAGTTCTACACTACGATTTGGAAACATTTAGAAATAAATCCATAGCGCTCGGTCAAGAAATCCACGACTGCTACATAGTTGGATATACTCAGGGCTCGGAGTGTTTCAAATACATAGCAGGTAAAGACTGTATAAGCCAATTTATAGACATAATAATTGAACGAGGCGAGCGTATAAAAGCAGGATGGGTGCCGAAAAAAAAGAATGAAAAACCGCCAGTTCTATATGTTAATGGTTTTAACGGAGCGAACTTTGACCACTACTTCATACACCAAGAATTAATCAGAAGGGGTATTAAGATTAAGTCTTCAAAAATCAATAACGGCTCTATTATCTGCTTAGAGTTTGAAAATGTTAAAATGTGGGACTTACGAAAGCACACTCAGGGAAGCCTTAAAGCAAATCTTGAAAGTATGGGATGTGAAATCCTTAAAGGCGACTTTGACCACGAGCAAGCCCGAAGATGGGAGGATATGGAAGAGAAGATGAAGCAGGACTGTTTGACTTATCTTAAAAACGATGTTATGGGTTTGAAGGAATTATACGATAAATTGAACACTGCGATATTTACTAATCATAAAGTTAATCTAACTTCATACATTTCAACTTCAAGTCTAGCATTCAACATATGGAAGAAATATGTAGATAAAAAATACGAAGTTAGACTTCCAACAGTTGAGCAGGAGCGAGCATTTAGAAAAGCTGTTATCGGAGGCAGGACTTACCCATCTAAGAGACGGTTTATTTCTAAGCAGTATGAACGATACCTACAAAAAGAAATCACCTTCGACGAAATAATAGACTACCTAGTAGATGCGGATGTCGTATCTTTGTATCCAACCGCGATGATGTTTGCTTTTATGGTTGGCGACATACTGGAAACGATTGGACCATTCGACCCGCGAAACCTTCCACTCGGTATCTATAACCTCGACTACATTTCTCCGAAAAATATACTTCACTCCAGAATTGGTCAGCGAGACCGCATGGGTTCTCTTAAATGGCGACTAGAGGATATGAAGGACCAATGGCTGACGAGCGTAGATATCGAGGATATGGTAGCCGAGGGTTATACGGTAAGCATTCATAAAGGATACTACACTGTAAAATCTGAATGTGTCTTCGCCAAATACATAGACGATATGTTTAAGGCAAAGGAAAATGCTGAGAAAGGTAGCCCGCAATATTTGCTTGCTAAACTGTTTATGAATAGTCTATACGGTAAGATGATACAGAGACCAATACCTTCTATCACAGCATACATAACCACTAACGAAGAATACTGGAAATTCTGGAACAGTAATCAAATAACTGACCTTGTTAAATTTACTGACAAAGAAGGCAAAGATTTATGGCACATATCGGGGCTTCCTCGTAATCCAATCTTATTAGAAAAAAGCATAACTAAGCCGACACACTATGGGGCTTTCATACTAGCATACAGCCGTCGTATTATGTATAAGTATATTAAGGAAGCCAACCCGAACGGAACCATTGAAGACGACTTTTATTACACCGATACAGACAGCCTCCAAATCCACGCGAGATGTGCGAGATACATTAAGAATATGGGTAATAAGAAACTGGGAGGTATAAGCGATGACTTAGGCGATGGTTGTAAGATTATAAAAGGTATATGGATAGCTCCGAAATTGTATATGTTAGAATTTACAACGAAGGACGCCTTTACGGAAGGAATGACCAAAAACGACCTCAAGCACATAGCGAAGGGAGTTCATATAGAAACGGCCGAAAATGGAGTTAAAAGATACTTCCACTTTAGGGGTAAAGGCTTAGATGCTCAACAGCTAAACTATGATGTATATGATAAGATGGATAAAGGCGGTAGCATTGAAAACGTTAAGGACTTCCAAATGAAAAAAATACACATCGATAGAAACAGCAAACAACAACAAGTCCCGCACTTTAGCATTTTACATATGACAAATGTTAAAAAACAAGTTAATGAGAATAAATGGGCAGGTCGTAAGTTCATTAACGATAACGACAGCATCCCGCTCGGGTTCCACATCAGAAGGTGAAGCTCAATCATAGATATATTTTTTTGGCTCCTTTACCTTTACCCAGGGGTTGTAGGGGCTTGCCCATACCTTTGAAGCTTCTAATAGTATGAACGCCCCTCGTCGGCTTCACTAGCTTAGTATTTACCGCCGTCGCCCCTAGTAATGACACGGGGTCGAATGCGGTTCGGTAGTTCGTGGTCAGCCTCGCAGTCTTCGCCCTCTTTCCTTTCGGATTTACCCTAGTGGCTACTCGGTCAATCACTCCTTCAATGAGGTCCTTCGTGCTACTGCCTTTGTTGTATGTGGTCGCCCTTACTCCCGTCTGGCGGCTCAGGTCTTTCGCTATCGTACCGCCAAGGCTGTGGCCCGTCAGCTCCACGTTATCCTTACCATATTTCTTTATGACATCATCAACCAGCTTCTGCTCTTCTTTATATCTCGGAGTTCTTTTTAATACTCCCTTTACTAGCGCGACGTCAGTTAGCAAGTCCCTCTTATCCGCACTTCCTCTGAATGCTACGATAACTTTACCATCTTTCTCATACACTGTCGATTTTTCTTTGCTGGCGACAGGCTTCCATCCGTCAGCCCCTTTTCGTTCGGACGAAGACAAATAGACATCCTCAGACAACTCCGCACTGCCTCCCTTTTGCCGTTTCCATTCCTTGCCAGCCTTTTTCAACGCCTCCCCATAGCTTATACCATGCTTAGCGGAGTAAGCCTTTACAAAGACAATCCACTCGGACATGAGGTATATTATTTAATTTTTTATTTTTTTATACTGTCTACTATATACACTCTACTATGTCTACCCTTACTAGACTGTGTGAGAAGTTCCAAAAACTTTCCATTGAAGGCGAAAAAAAATCCTTCTCGTTGGAAGATGTCCAAAAGGTAATCCACGACGAAATAAAAGCGATTGAAGAAATGAGAAATGCTCAACCGAAAGACGTGTTTCATTTCGGGAAATACAAGGGTAAAAAAATAGAAGACATCGCCAAGATTGACAAGCCATATATTGAATGGTTAGTTCGTCAGCCATGGTGTAGTAATAAAGATGAATTGAAAAAATATTTATAACCCCTATTTATTTTTTTATATAATATATACAATGAGCGAAGCCGAAGCAAAAAAAGAAATTCCCGATGAAGAGGAAGAAGTAAATAAAACTCTACAATATGGAAAATATATACATAAAAAAATTGAAGATGTTGCCAAGATTGACAAAGAGTATCTTGAATGGCTAGTTCAACAGCCTTATTTTAAGAATAAAGATGAAGTAAAAAAATACCTATAATCTTTAACTTTTATTTTTTTCACTCTGATGGCGAAGACCCCTACTAGTGATCTTCTAAAAAATTAACGATAACACTCACATTTCCTCCATTAGCAACAGTCGAAACAGACTTTTGTAAAAATGTTAGATTTTCGCCGGGAGATAGTTGAACGTCGTAAGTTCGCAGGTCAATAAGCTGGCTAGAAGTAGCATTAACATAAAGTTTAAGGATGACGTCCGTTATAGTGGCGCCACCTATGGCAGTCGCAGAGACATCCTTTGATACGATTGAAGTCGTGGCATCAATATCAACGAAGTTCTCTGCCGTAAGTGCTCCAGTCGTTTTCACAATTCGCACTATGTTAACTTTAGCATCTTCGTTTGATATGCTCACGAGAGTTGGATAAACTATTGAATAATTTGTCGCACCGCCATTAAAAGTTGTTTTATTTTTTATGCTGAGAATTGGACTTTCCGTAGTGCTCGCCTTTTCATCTCCTTCCGCTTCGTTTGATATGCTTGTATTAATAGTGTTAGTTCCTTCTATAAACATACTAACACTCGCGGTTTTAAGGGATTGAATTCCTGTGTCGTTATCATTTCTCATAACAGCAGAAAATGGTAATGTAGTGTTTCGCAGGCTCACACCTAAATTAGAATTAGCATATCTTAAAGTGTGGATTAGTTGAAATTCTCCAGTGGAAGGGTTCTCAATATAAAACCTTATAGCACCAAATCCCAAATACTGAAACGAAATCTGAAATACGTTTCCTTTAGTGAAGTCGATGACTGGCATAGCTGCGCTTCCATCGCACGGGTCATCCCAGGCTGCTTGATTATAGCGGTAGCTAGCACCTCCTTTACAATGAAGAATATTCATTCCTTGATTATAACTTTTGTAGAAATAGAAGCCATCATTTAATCCACTATCTCCTATCCCGATGAATGAATAGTAGTCCTTAGTCTCGTCTGTATTCCATAGAGCTGTGAAACGAGTAAGGACGCCCATACCCGTTCTGTATTTAATTCTTTTTTTGCTTACCAACTCCGCACTACTCGTCGCGTCTGCCTGTGTCTTCAACTCTGCCATATTACTCGAAAATGAAACTGTGGATTTCGTTTCTGTCTTCGTCCATATTCGCGTATTAATGGTATATGGGAAAATCTCCTGAACAACGGGCGTTAATTGACTAGTTAATGCTTCGCCGAAAGCTGTTTTCATATTATTGGTTTCAATGTGTCCGTCATACCCGACCTTTAGGTTTATAAAGTCTCCGTCTGGATTTTGAGCTATCAAATTTCTCTGATGAGAGGACATCGTATATTATTGTAAGAAAAAAATAAATTAACTAATAAAAATTAAAAACCTACCACATAACCGGAGGGGTGCGGGGGCTTGTCCCTGCTAAGACATCATAATTTCAATTCCCTTAACGACAATGGTCCTCTGAAGAATAGCATAAGTATAATAATTCAATTGCTTTGCCCCATTCGCGCTCCATTCATACCGCCGTTCAGTGTCCAAAGACAGACCCGACACTTCATACCCCTCTTCTTCTCTCTTGTCATAAAGCGGGCGGTTGTGGTCCCAGAAATCAACATGGAACCAGTTATACTTATACACATTTGTATTCAAAACGGCAGACCCCTTAAGTTTTTCCTTCAAAAGCATATAGTCTTCATCGCGGGAACAAGTGATATCAAACTGCTGAATTCTATTACTATCCAAAGTAGTATAATAAGAAGTAATCTTATCTTGCCCGCGGTTATCGCAATCAAATGCTGTATTCGAACTTTCGGTATTATTAAACCCGCTAGTGTAAATTCGGCGAATTCTCTCACCCTGAGAGCGGTTCATCTTCAAAACAAATGACTGACTGCCGGCTGGAAGATTGGTTTTCCAAGAGATAGGGTATTCGGTCTTGAACGAAAAGCCTTCACCGGCAATCTTTTGCTGAACACCCACGATAACGTTCGGGTCGGTTTCAACAGCAAGAAATAAGTTAAGGTTAGTAATATTTGCGGCTTGCGCTGCCATCGTTGCTCCTGCTCCAACACTAAGGGCATCACTTCCATTAAAGAATGTCTTGCTGGTTCCCTCCCACACAATTCGCAAATCAAGAACTTCATTAAAGCCGATAGTCTTATCAATTTCAAAAATGGTTCCAAAAATCATACCTAGTGGAATAGAAACATTAATAGCGGGTTCTTTCGCATCAGCAGTCCCGCCTTCAAAATACTTAGCCTCCTCATAAGCAACATCGACAAAGCTAGCCGCACCAGTTCCATTCGCAATAAGAGCATCATCATGACGGCGAGCTGTGATAGAAGGCTGTTGAAAGGTATTCTTAACCTCTCCCTTCAATGTAGTAGTCAAAGCACGAAGGTTATCTTTGACAGTGTTAATTTTTCCTTCAAGGTCGGTAATTGCGGCGTTAACGACAGCATCAGTATAAGTATTTCCACCTGCTGTTGCGATGGCAGTGTGTGCGGTAACATTTCCAACTGCTGCGATGGTATTACTTAAAGCATACAAATCATCATAACCAGTAGAAGGAACGGCGACAGTAGTTGGAGCATTACACTTTTGAAGCAAAGAACCATAACCAGACCCGGCCCCGTGGTTTTCCAAAGCCATAAATCTTTCATAGGAAATCTCAGGCTTCCAAATCATCTTAGTGTAATTTCCAACATTTTGAAGATTACACAGATACTGTCCGCTTCGGCTTCGCAGTTCAATTGTCTTAATCATCGCCAGACAATCCATCGGAATTTTGTTATACCGTCCACCACCGCTGCTATCGGGCGTGTAGGTAAAACGCAACACAGACCTCGCAAGGTTCAAAGGACGAGTAGGAATTTCAAAAGTTGACTCAATTCCCCCCACGGTTGTAATCGGCACAGTCGCAAGACTTTCGCGGGCAGTAAGTTTATTAAGCGAATACTTGCCGCGAATGAGTTCGCTTTGGCTGTGTGTAAGTTCTCCTCCATATTGGACAGGCATTTTTTTGTAAGTGCTTTTTCAAAAGACTCTATATCTTGTAAATAGAAAAAAAATAAATAATTATAAATTAACTGTAGGGACTTCGCCCCTACAACCCCAGTTGGGTTTGAAAGGGTTTACCCTTTCGATTTCAACAAATTAAAAAATGATGAAAATAAATTAAAATAATTCGTCTCACGATAAATCAATAGTGTCATTACAATACCGAGACCGTTAAGGTTAATTGGTTGGTCGTTTTCGTCAGTTAAGTAAAACCTAAATACATTGTTTGAATTGGCGGACAGTCTTTTGCCATACTCCGACCCGCTTCCGTCGTAGATAACAGAGCCGAACGGGATTTCGTTAGCGGTATATATTTCTTGGAGCACGTGGTTATCGCCTTCGCCAATCAGGTCCGACTGTAGATACAATGTTTTTTCTCCAGTCAAGATTATGACATTTTAAGACCTTAGTGTATCATTAGCAAAGAAATAAGTAGAGGACCGCTCAAACCCCATAATTTCGTGAATACGAGTTTCGTCATCAAACACAAACCGCGGTTGAATTCCACCGTTGTTCGCCACAGTAAACAATAACTTACCATCTTCGGGGTCAGTGTTGGTGTTGTTGCTTGTTATCGTGTACACGTAGTTGTTCGGGCTGTCTGCGGTTAGCACTTCGGCCAGCTTATTTTTTAAGTTGTTCATCGTATAGTTACCCTCGGGTATCGTAATGACCGCCTCGTTGCCGTTCTCACTCAGAGTAAAAGTGTTGTAAGGACTTGCCACAGAGTAATACGACTTCGGCACATAGATATGAAGTATTTTACAGTGCGTTGGATTGTCCAGCCCTCTTAAATCCAAAGAGTGTGTAAAGTCGCTATCGGTTCCATTTATCCTGTTTTTACTGTTTATGTAATAGATGCCACTACTTCGCCCGCCCTTATACTCCATAGTAAGTGCTTTTTTTTTTCAAAAAACCACTTACAATCTCAAAAAAACTATACTGTATATATAGGAAAATATATTTTTTTGTTTTAATTACCACAACGGAGGGGGTGCGGGGGCTTGCCCCTGCTGTTAGATATACGTATCAAAGCCGTAGCCGTTCTGCGATTTCAATTCCTCCGCCTCCTTCTCTTTCAAATCAGTCCATCCGCTGGCAAATTTAAATCTGGTTCCTTTTGCCCGCTCTAAAAGAAACCGCATACTGTGCCATCCGCATGTATCACTCGTGTCGCTCTGTTGTTTTACTTGATTAACCTTCATTAATAAATAACTATCAGGACGGCTTTTATCGATTAGCTGTTTCATTTGTTGCTGGAAAAGTTCAGTCGGCTCATATTCGGCTAGCGGGTCATAAACTTCAACAGCTCTGTCTCCATACAAAGAAATCCAAACTGCTATCCAGTGTGAGCCTCCTTGATTATGGCGGTCTAAGTTCATTATGAAGCCGTATCGCTTTCTGCTTCCGGGGTTCAAAGTGTCGAGCTGGTCGCTGGGAACTGTGCCGAGAAACCACTTATGTTTTTTCATAATCTCATTTATTTCGTCCGTCATCAACCCTCTTCCTGTTCCATCTTGCGAAGTGTCTTTTTCTAAGGGTGGTGGTTGTGGTTGGTCTGGGGGTTGTGTGTCTGTTGTGGGTTGTGTCTCTTGTGCGGATACTTCATCTGGGGGTGGTGGCGCTTGTCCCTGTGTTAGTTCAAATATAAGCTGTTTAGCCTCTGGTGAATTAGTGGTTGGTTGTTGTTGTTGTTGTAGAGGCGTCTGCGGTGTGGTTGGCGGTTGTTTTGTCTGTGGCGTTTTCTTTTCTTTTACAAGTTTATCGACTGTGTTCCAGCCTTCATCAGGAGAAGTTATTTTTTCTGTAAATTTTTGAGTGTACAACCATTGTTTCAATGTCTCTGAATAATTTTTCTTTTTGCCTTTTGGTTTTACAATTTTAATATCAACGCCTGCTTTTATAAGGCTGGATACTATGGCGTTATGTTTAGGTTTTCCAGCATTTTTTCGTTGTAATCTCATACCCTCTGTAAACATAGCATCAATAATTCTTTTTCTCTTTTCATCTTTCAAATCTTTTGCTTGCTTGTTTACTTCATCAGTTATATCAGTTATTCCGCTTGGAGATGATTTTGGAGTATGTTTTTTTGGCGTTTTTTCTTCAATAGGAGCTGTTAATAGTCCTTGCTTAGTTCTCCGTAATTCATCAATAAGTAGTTGCTCTTTCCTGAGTTCGCGGTTCTTTTCGTCCTGTCTTTCTTGTATGTCGGCTAATTCTTTGCGGTGTTGCCTCTTCCTTTCCTGGTCTTTTTCTTCAATGTCCGCTTTCTCCTTCTTGTCTATGGCTTCTATCTTTTCATATTTCTCCTGCTTGAGTTTATCTAAGTGGTCTTGAATTGCGGTTCTCGTGTTCTGTTCAATCTCCGACAGGCTTTGAACTTTTTTCAGTTTGCGTTTGTCTTTATGTGTCGGCCATGGTTTATTTGATTTTGTTTTATTCAAATATTTCATAAACAGCTTAACAATTTGAAGCGTTGATAAGTCATTCGTTTTATTTCCAAAGTTAAGATATGCTCTCTTACCTTTTACTTTGATATATGGCCGTCCATCTTTCGTTCTGTATATCCTCGGCGGCCGTTGCTTTCGCCTTTTGGTCTTCATACCTCCACGAGTTTTGGTCTTCATATTGTATATATTATTGGGAAAAAAATAATAGAAAGTTTAGTTTAACACAGAACCCCATCGGAGGGGGTGCGGGGGCTTGCCCCTGCTATTAGAATTTAAGCGCGCCACGGCCTCGCTGCTTGCCGTAGCCTTGTTTGGCAGCAGCCATAGCAACCTTACCAGCATACGGCACTCCAATATCGTTAAGAAAAGTAGCACCCTTTGAAACCAATTTATTCTTCTTGATAAAACTATTAGCATCCAATATCGCTTGTCCGACTTTCTTCCAATTTACTTTACCACCCTGTTGCCCGCAGCCCTTTTGTTTCTTGCGACCAGTTTTCTTTTTTCCGCCTGCCATCGTGTTTGAGTTTCTAGTTATTTTTCCGACTGTTGGAATGATTTCAACCCTTGTTGTTTTGACGACCATTATAATATATAGAAAAAAAATAATTAATAATAAATTCATAAAAATCGTTTGTTAAAATTCGTCCCGCAAGCGGGACAATTTGACTATCGCAAGCGATAGTTGAAATTTTGCCGTAGTTCGTCAGAAACCGCATCCACATACAAAAAGTTAAACCGTTCCTTTGTCGCCTCGTGATATTTTTCAATGAAGTATTCAAGGTCGTAGCCGAGGTCCAAATGCTTGTATACGAGTTCAATTTTATCTACACTCTGCCCCGGAAAAATAAGAAGGTAGTCTAGCTGTTTAATTGCCTCAGGTCGCAGGTCGTTAAGATACTGAGAGCTCATAATCACTTTTGACTTGTAGTGGCGGTTTTTTTTTCAACAGGTCGCTAACTGACTTATCCCTTAAACCAGAGCCGAGGTCATCTAAGACGAACACGACTTCTGGTGTAATGTATTTACTCGGCCTCTCAGCTGGCGCTTGTCTCTGCTTCTTCTCTTCATCTTTTCCGAAATAAAGAAACTTTGGCTTTTCTACTTCCTCCTTCCCATCTTGAACGATTTCGCCTTCTTCTTGTTCCTCGTCCGGCTTGTTGAGCTTGTCTAACTCGTAATCGATTACACTGTATCCGTCCGCTTTCAAATATGTATATATCGCCATCGGGTTTCCCTTCTTCTTGAAGTGCTTCAACATTTCTTTGTAGATGTGGTCCTTGTGTATCGTGCTGGCTATAATAACAATCCTCGTTTTTTTGTCAGTCGTTCGTTTCAGGATTTCGAACAGTGCGGTCGTCTTGCCACTCTTCTTGCGAGCGAGAAGAAAAATATTGGCATACGGTTCATCAAATAGTTTATATCCTTTTGCCAACTTGTCGCCATCTCCGTTTTGCTTAACTGGTCTAACTTTAATATCATTAATCTTTTCCATCGTCGCTATATTTTCGTCAGCCGAGAAATTCTAAACAAATAACAATTCTTCCAGCTAGTTGGTCGGTCTCAATATTACCGCTGTCCGTTTTAAGCACTCTAAAACTGTATTGTCCATCAGTCCAGCCTACCGTTCCTAAGTTGTAGCTAAGATTGGAAATGTTCGCCGTGTTGCTGTCAGCAAATGTGCCAATAATTCCAATGCGGTCCATATAAAGGATTTTTGTTTTCGTTTCAGTCAAGTCATTATAATAGTGGATAAACTTAACATTCATTCTAGTCGGCGTAAAGTTCATTTGAATGGTTTTGTCAAACGTCTTGCTACCATTAACCCCGCCTGGAAAATCATTACTTAGAAAAATAATCCGCTGATATTTATAGTCCATCCGCACCTCCAAGTTTTGATGTCGCCTATACTAATCTTTATAAACTTTTTATTAATTAATATTTCTGCTCGGACTGCCTGTGATTTCTATTCGCGGGTTAGCGATAAAAAAAATGAAAGTTGTGTTTATTGTATCCAAAAGGGATGTGTGTATAAGCCGATGAGTGATTGGTGTGTTAGTTTTGATGATGCTATTCCACTAATCTGCGCGGGTGATAGCTCTTGGTATAAAATCTATTCGTTTGAATGCTAGTAGGGACGAGCCCTACAACCCCCTGGCGGTTCGAAAGGGCTTGCCCTTTCATTTCTTTGAACTAGAAGGCGAAGGAAGGCAGATGCCGATAAGTAGTGTTAAAATTCCGACGTACGTGTTAGCAACCTCACACGGTAAGTTCTTTTCAGACAACCTCACGATACAAAGGGTGATGATGGCGATAATGATACCCATTTGAAATAAGTATTTAATAAGTCGGCTGTCAGTTTTTCGCTTAGTCAAACAGCAATCCCAGCTGTCCTCGTATTCGTGGTCAATTTTTTTTTCTTCCTGCTTAATTTGGACATCAAGCACGCGGTTTTTGAGTTCGGGTGTGAGTTCTTCCGTCTCTATGATTGGTGGTGGTGGGTGTAATCTAGGTGGCATTGTTATTACGGATTCCTGCTAATTGTTTTTTTAAGTCAGCTATATCATTAGTTATATTATTTATTTTTTCTGATAATTGTTGAACCGCCTTAATTAATGGGGCGATAAACTCTGAATAACCTATACCATAACCAACATCACCACTATCAACACATTTAACATCTTCTGGATTGATACTTACACCCTTCAATTCGTATTCCGCTCTTTGCTTTGGACACGGCACCATAATTTTTTCTTTTATAAATCCGCCAAAATCTAGCATATCCATTTCTGTTAGTATGTCTTCTAATTCTTGTGCTATTAAGCCAGTCCTACATTTCTTTTTGTCATCAATCATACGATAGCAAACTGGATTTAGCTTATTAATAAAATCTAAGCCTAAACAATCCTTTATATCTTCTTTTTTTCTCCTGTCTGAATATTGAATTGGATTAGACAATACCCATAATTGCCCGTCGCTTGCTTTCAAAGACATTAAAGCAGTATTTGAATTATTCTCCCATATGAACCCACTCGTTGAAGAACCATTCACTCTAAATCTAATAGAATAAGAAGTTAATCCTCCGCCTACTCCTCCTGCTGGTGCTGTTCCTCCACTTAACGATTTACTTGCCCCAGACTGGCTCATATAAATCCCCCAGTTTGAATCTCCAATGTCCCACATAAATATTCCTCTCGCATTTGTTCCGTCTGTTTGTCCTTGAATTGCTATTTTCGCCCCATTAGTTGATGCTGATGCCGTTGTTAGCACCCCAGAATATGTAATCCCCGCATTTGCCGTAATCAATCCTTTTGCCCATAATGTCCCGTTTGCCCCATTCAACGACATTAACAATTGCTCTGCTGAATTTTCCCACACAAAACCCATTGTAGAATCATTAGCAACCCTAAACCGAAAACTATACGAACTAAAATCATTTCCTGAAACGGCTAAACCATTTGCCAAACTTCTAGTGTTTAGAGCCCCACCAGATGCCGCATAAATTCCCCAACTCGTATTAGTCGTATCCCATAGAAATATTCCTTTTGCATTTGTTCCGTCAGTTGGTCCCTGAATTCCTATCTTTGCCCCGCTTGTATTCGTTGCCGAGGTTAATGTGCCTGTGTATGTTATCCCCGCATTTGCTGTTAGTAGGCCTGCTGTGCTTATGTTCATAGCTTCTGACCACGTTAAAGTGCTTCCCGCAGTTATTCCTGATTTATAATTAAAAACAAGTTTGTTGCCCCCTTTTGCTATTGTAAAGTTTGAACCAGAAGCACTTGATTTCCAGTTTGAGCCGTCATAATAAGCATCAAAGCATAAAGTAATATTGTCGTGTGTCCAGTTCAATAATTGGAATGTTGGATAAGCATCCTGTGTTGTTATCGCCTGTAAGTGTGCTCCTCCGATATTGCTTGAAGTTCCATACAATTCTAATCCTCCTGTCGCACCCGTGCCCTTTGTTGTATTACCTATGATTATTGGTTTGCCTGATGCTGTTGTTATTTTATCACTTGCTGTTAGTGTCGTTGTAGTCATACCAGCACTCGCAGTTAATGTAGTTCCCGTTATTGTTCCACCATTTGTTATATTGTTTGAGTTCATATCTAAGGCTCCATAAAACAGCATACCGCCAGCATTGTTAAAACGGACAATGTCAGACGAAGCACTTTTATTATCCAAAAGTTTTGAAATATAAAGACCTGCTCCTTTTACATCAGATGCTACATTCGTAAATAGGTAGCCTCGTTGGTTAGCTGTCCCACTTGAAGCAGTATTTAAAGTGTATAAGAAAGACTGCCAATCACCCGTTGTCTGACTGAAAAAGATATCTCCTCCATTTTGGTTTAGTATCCTCGCCCCATTATATGTTATATTCCCGCCATTAATGATATCCACATTATTAAAATCGGCTTGACTTAATAAGGTAAGTGCTCTTACATCATTTCTACTTCCATTAAATATCTTAATTCCTGTTATGGTTTGGTCGCCTGTTAGTTTTACATTTTGCCCATCCAATGTGTCCGCATATCCTTTTGTTGCTCCGTCCGTTGATAATGTCGGAGTTCCAAGGTTGGCTATTTTGCTACTATTACAATCTAGCCCCGAAGCATTTACCCAACCGACGATTGTCCCGTCAATAATGAAACTTATTTTTTTGGCAGAAATTTCAAAGTTGTAATATGTCGCAGTTTTCATATCCAAACTAGCAATTGACCCGATATTACTGGTAGAATTGAAAACCACGAATGTTCCTTTTGTGGCCGCGTTCGTTGAATTTCCTGTTATTTCAAGACCACTACTATATGTCTTAATTCCTGCTATGGTTTGGTTTCCAGTTAGTTTCACATTTTGGCCGTCTAATGTGTCCGCATACCCTTTTGTCGCTCCGTCCGTTGTTGCTGTTGGTGTGGCCAAATTTGTAATTTTTCTATTGTTTAAAGATAGTGTCGTGCCCGTTGCTGTCGCGATTACATTATCACCCGCATATAAATCAACATATGACCCCGTTATTTGTATTGGATAATAGGCCGCGGTTGCTATTTTTTGTGCCACAATCTCTCCTATATTTGTCGCCGTATCAAAGGCAATACCGATACCATCAAAAGCGGTTGGACCTGTGGCGCCCCGCACTTCTATTGTTGAAGTAAATTTTTTATTCCCTGCTATGGTTTGGTCTCCTGTTAGTTTGACAACCGAAGTGTCAAGAGTAGAAACATCAACACCATCAACAAGATTAACATTTGTTATGCTTTGGCTTTTCATATCAATCCCCGCACTAGCATTTACCACATTGCTGAATGTTTTGGTTCCTGCTATGGTTTGGTCTCCTGTTAGTTTGACGACTGCGGTATCAATAGCCGAAACATCAATACCATCAACCAAATTTACATTTGTTATTGAAAATCCCCCCATATCTAAACTGCCCGTCATAGCCACTGTCCCGTCCTTTGCCAGTTTCGTATCGGTATATGCTTTTGTTGAAGCATCGCCGTCATAGAATGGTGCTGGAAGTCCGCTGATTGCCGTTGTGCTGTTAAAATTTAAAACATTATTTGTCAATGTCATTCCGCCCCCTGTTGTTGGAGCAAAAAGTATGGACGAGCCTACAAAAGATAATGGATAGCCAGTTGCTCCACCTGCCTCCGACGAATAAATAGAACCCATATTATTGTTGTAATTGAAGAATAATTTGCCTGTGTTTAATGGATTTGAGTCTTTTACACCCACATAAGTAGTAAATGTTTTATTCCCTGTTATAGTCTGGTCTCCTGTTAGTTTTACCACAGAACTATCAAGAGCTGAAACATCAATACCATCAACAAGATTTACATTCGTTATGCTTTGGCTTTTCATATCAATACCCGCACTAGCATTTATTATACTGCTAAATGTCTTAATTCCTGCTATGGTTTGGTCTCCTGTTAGTTTAACCACAGCACTATCAAGGGCAGAAACATCAACACCATCAACATTACCGACATTTACTATATTAAAACTTCCCATATTCAAATCTCCAAACATCATAGTGAGGCCATCCAATCTAAGAAAAGGTGAGTTTGTATTTCTCCATTGACCCGTGCTATAAATGAGTAATTGGTTATTGGAGGGTGTGCCTGTTATGACTACATCACTTAAAGCATCTATTGACTTGTTTGAAAATCTTGTGTCAAATCTACCATCAGTATAGTATAGATTAGTGCCTTCTTTTATGTCAGTTGTGCTTTTGGTAGCCAGTCGTGTGTCAAATCGGCTGTTGGTAAAATAAAGATTTACGGGGTCAGCATCTTCTGGCACCCTATCAGTGTTTAAGCCAATTATATTAGTGTTCGTTAAATCAAGGTTGGCTATGTCCAGACTATCAACAGAAAACTCATTAAGGCCTAATAAACTTTTGAATTGGCTCATTGGTTGTATATAAATTGTATAATAATTAATCCGAATAAAAATTATTTTTGGTTAGATATATACCCGAGAATGCCGAGAGGAAATAGAGAGATTGCCATAAAGAACCTTGAAAAGGCGACTGTAATGAAGAAACAGTATGCGAGGCAAAGAAAGATTGAGCGGGCTAAGGAATTACTAGCGGAGGAAGAGGCGAAGAATGTTAAAGAAATGAATGAAGACGAAAAGATGGAGCACATTACTAAGAAGCAGTTGGCGAAGGATATGATAGACGGCAGAGATGGTGAGCCGATCGAGGAAAGCAGTGAAAGCGATGAAGAGGTCGAACAGGACTTTGTCGATATCGTTGCCAGACGGGTTGCTGGTATGAAACTTAAGACTAAGCAAAAGAAGACTAAGAAAGCGGTAAAAAAGAAACTGCCTGAACTAGAAGAGAGTGAGAGTGAAAGCGAGGAAAGCGAGGAGGAGCCTCAGCCGAAGAAAGGGGGGAAAAAGACCGGCCGTGTTAATGTCAATGTTTATGCGGGACAACCGGAGAAGTCAAAAAAAGAAAGTAATGATATTTCAAAAATGTTTTTAAAGTTTTAGAAACTACCAAAGATAATGATAAGAATAGTAATTAGCATACTCCGGATTGTTATAAGTTAATTCCCCTTTTGAATTTCTTATTGCCTTCGCTCTCGCTCTGTAATTCCTTCTTCTTTCTTTGTTTAAGTGGTCGAGATGTGAATATAGCCCTATGCGGTCTTTGTAATGCTCATATCTAACGTCGCCGAAATGAATTGTTTTTCCTTTTGGTGTAGTAGTTGTATATTTTTTATTTTTTACGTTTGACTTTGAAAATCTCATACTATATAATGAACAATATAAAAAATTTACCGCTCGATGTTCGTTTACACATTATGGACTATTTATATAATCATCGTGAGTATGACTTCAATAGTTGCTATGTGTGTGGATTAACTCTGTGCTTAGCGAACCGACAGATTACAGCTATTGATGATAGTTTCGATCGGTTTTATACTTACGAGTTTTGTTCTAATTATTGTTTTGAACTTGAAAAAAAAGAAAGATTAATATATAAGGATACAGCATTAGGTGTTATTAAGTATTAGATGGACCACAAACATAGTAATCCGCAGAACAATGAACCCGAAGTAGATGCGGATGAAATAAAGGAGCAACAAGCACTTGAAATACATTACCAGAAAAGATTACCGACTGATAAATGGAATACTATATGGTCGGACAAACCACTTAAACAAGTATTTGTAGATTTGGCGGATATGTCTAAATTGAAAGATAAGAAAGGTAATAAAGGCTATGCTTGGATGTTGTTTTGGATTGACACTCATAGTCGATTTTTAATTATTAAACCGCTTAAAAACAAAACAGCGAAAGAAGTTTATTTAGCTTTAAAATCTATACCGTACACTCCGAACTCCATTACAACTGACAGTGGAAGTGAATATAAAGGAATGGTTAAAGATTATTTCAGAGAAAACAACGTCGAACACAGGACGGTTGAAGTAGGAGACCATCGGGCGCTTGCTATCGTCGACCGGGTTATAAGAACAATACGGAGATGGTTAGACATACTATTCGAAACTAACGGTAATTTTGACTGGCTAACTTACATCTACGACATGGTAGACGCTTATAATATGAGGTTTCATAGAACGATTAAAGCCCGGCCGATAGATGTATTTAAGGGTGTAAGTAAAAATAAACAACTAATTCAACGAGATGGGTTAATTGATGAATTCGAAAAAGGCGACAAGGTAAGAAAGGAGCTAAAGAGGAATTTATTTTCTAAAGGCGGCAAGCAATACAGCAAACAAATTTACACAGTCGTTGGCCGTTCCGGTTTCAAGTTAATATTAAATTCGGATGAGCTGGTTAGCCCCCGGGAACTATTGAAAACTAAGTTCGACAGACCGGTAGATGAAGAAAAACAAATAAAAGAACAAGTAAAAGAAATAACAAAAGAAAAGAAAACAAAAGAACAGTTGAAGAGAGAAGACATAGATGAGGGAAATGTTAGGACGAGCAAGAGAGAAAAGAAAGCTAAAGTAATATTAGATTTATGAGAAAGATTTAATTAAATTTTTCTCCAATTACCAGAGATTGGAATTATGTAATTGATTTCGGTTAGTACTCTCTTGTAGCACTTTTGAATAGATGTAAGGGAAGGAAAAACCATAATTATCTCCTGATTTCCAGACCCAGCAGAAACAAGAAAGAATTGTTGATACGTCGGTTTGACTATTCCATTATAGAGAGCGACAGAACGAAATACGAAACCCTTCTCGTCTTTCAAGTCTTCAAACTTTTTGTATAATGTTATTTTTTTGTTGCTGGAGAGAAAGTCTGAAGAAACTTTCACGAACATAGGTCCTTTGTTCTCCAAAGCGGCAAGGGGCGACCATTTGGCTGGGATTGGCGCGGGCTGGACGTCGAGAGGAGCTGGGGCGGGTCCAGGGGTTGGGACGTGGGCTGGCTCTTGCTCCTCATCGCTTTCATCCTCTCGCTCCTCGTCGCTTTCCTCCTCCTTCTCCAGTCTTGCTTTCGCGAAGGCCTTCACCACAGCATCCATCGCTTGAGATTTTGATGGAATGAGACTGACGAGAATTTTTTTGCCGCGTGATTTTGGTTTTGGTCGTCCGTTTTTTAGCAATTTCCTTTTTTTATTTCGGGGACCACAGGGCCGAAATGGTCATCGCAATAATTTTAGCCGTAATGTGCGGACGAAACTGCCGTTTTTTTTATTTTTTTGGCACGAAGACACGAATTTTCTGACATTGGATTTTCTTTTTTTCTCGGTTGCTTCGTTTTCTTGCTTTTTGTGCGGACCTCGCTCGTAAACAATAAAACCCTCATAATATGTCTATTAACCTTATTCCGGATTTCGTAAAGGGAAAGGAAGAATGGATTGAACAATTTGAAGATCGAAGATACACTCCGAAAAAATTGAATGAAATGAAGATAAAAGCGATAAAAGAGATTGAGAAAGATGATCAGATTATTGAAGAGATGAAGAAGGAATTGAATAAAAAGAAAGAAAGACTTGGAGCGATTGACGAAGTTCTGCTTACGAAGAAGGAGGAACAAGAAGAGATGGAAGAAGACTTGATGAAAGACAGAAGAAGAAAGAAGAGATTGAGACAGATTGAAGGAGAAAGAAGACTGATGAAACACTGGAAGAAGCAGAATAAAGGACAGATAGATAGTGATGAGATTGAAAGAATTGAAGCGCTAGTTGAGAATGGACATTCCTTTACGAAATCTTGTTTAATGATAAAACAAAAAAATGAGGGAAGCCCGAATATGAACAGGGCATTACGGTGAGGTCTCGAAAAAATAACTGATTTATTTGTAAAAAAGTCCCCTCTGTGGGCAATAACTGAAATATTTGGAAAAAAGTCCCGTCTGCGGGCAATAACTGAAATACTTGGAAAATTGTAAATGTGTAAAAAACAAAAGTCGTGGGAGACTATAAAAACCCTACCTCATACATTATGTGTGATGGTAGGTTTGTGCGGTGGGTGGAGACTACAGAGGTACTTTTCTCTTCCTTTCTTGATTTCGTCTTGTTTTCCTTCTTGATTTCTCATGATGGTGATTTTTGGCTATTTGGTCCAAAAGTCCGTTTTCTTACAGGCATTTTCTGTAAAAAATGACTGTAAGAAAGCGGTAATCACCTTCTAATGACATGCTTTCCAAAGGAAGCAAACACGTAGAAACCTATCGCTCCCACGATCGCGAAGCGCGGTTCGATGGTTTGCGACAGTTCTTATATAAGTTTTAGAGTGTATGTGTGTGTGTGTGTGTGTGTGTGTGTGTGGGCGTCCCCATCGACTTCGACTTCAAGAGAATCATAAGTAGCTTGCAGCATCTGTGTCTTCTCTTTCGTTGTAGACACTCTTTTGAATTCTCATCGCATGCCCGAATGGATCAGATTACTTATAGTTAAATTTCGAATTCATAACTCTTGCTTGTGTTCATGTTCTTGTCTTTCAAATTTGGGAGGGAACGTTTGCGATACATGTGCACATGTGTGCTGCAGTACTATAGCACTTTGAACGACGTTTTGTGTTAATTAAAGTGGTCACCTGACTTTTGAGGCAGTTCACGGCCGTCGCCGTGAAGACAGTGTAAAAAGTGGTGTTCAGCACCCCACCGAAGTTTGTGTTAGGTGGAGTGCGTGGTCACCTGACTTTTGAGGCAGATCACGGGTGGCCGCGAAGATGTGAGCCGTTTTGGCTCTGGTGAAACGGAAGGCCGATCGCGGGTAGTTTCTGGTGTTTCTGCCACCTTCTTTCCAGAGCCAACAGTATTCCTTGGCTGGCTGATCCGCGTGTCCAGAGAAACTGACTAGGTCTGGCGACCCGATTATGCTGGTTCAGAAGCTGTTCTCCAAGATTTGGACGAGACTCATGCCTAGGCAGTCTCTTCACTTTTTCACTTTTCTTCTTTTATTTTTTTTACAAGCTTAAGCATCGAGTTGATAGTTCAGCTTCTCGAATTCTGATGTCTCTCCCTAGCAATTCGTCTAGTTCATCTAGCACTAGCGCCGGGACAAATCCAAATAGTAGTATCACAGCAGGGAGAAGAATCGACGGTTTCAGAACAGCGGCTGCTGCTTATCATCTACCCACTTGGGTGGGTCTCCCCAACCTGGCAGCGACCTCATGGAGAGGACTCGACAACGTCACGTTTCTCCAGCTAGCTGCCTTTCGTTTCAGCGACCCGTCGGTAGCTAGCAATGACGCGAAGTCAATCGCGGGCGACACTGATAAGGACAAACTCGCAAGACGCATCAGTAGGCAATGGGACTGTACCACCGCTCTTGCAATCTTCATGGAAGCACTGGCGGAAGGAATACTTGTGGACCCAAGCAAGGCTACAACAGGAGGAGCCGACTCAAGCGGTAACGCAGAAGAGATCACGAGGTTACGACAGGAGCTGGCTGACCAGAAACTTCAGCTCGACATTGCAAAACGCAGAGCAGATGAAGGCCCTGCCTTCGGTAAGGATGGACGCACTGGCACATCAGCTGCAGGTCATCGCAAAACATATATATAATACTTATTCTTTATATATATATGATCATTTATCTACGATAGACAGGTCTATCTCGTATATCATAAAATAAGCCTTAGAAACACATAAAACACACAGGAAGACAGAAAACACACCTATGTTTCACAAAAACACACCTTCGTTTTGACAAAAAAACGACAAACTAAGCACACTAAGAGAGATTTAGTCAAAATGACGATAATTTCATATTTTTATTTCATAAAAATATATATTAAACTTCGTTTAATGTGAAATTGTCGTCATTTTGACCAAATCTCTCTTAGTGTGCTTAGTTTGTCGTTTTTTTGTCAAAACGAAGGTGTGTTTTTGTGAAACATAGGTGTGTTTTCTGTCTTCCTGTGTGTGTTTTATGTGTTTCTAAGGCTTATTTTATGATATAGGAGATAGACCTGTCTATCGTAGATAAATGATCATAAACAATGCGATAATTATTCTTAATATTGAAAGTTGTAAAAAATGTTTTTCAATTAAAAACAAAAAGAAACAAAGAAAAACAAAGCGATGCCGAACTATCAAAACGGGAAAGTTTATGCAGTGAGAAGTCCAAACACAGAGAAAATATATATTGGAAGCACGACACAGCCTTTATCCGTGCGAATGGGAGGACATAGGGCTAATTACAAGAAACACAAGGACGACGAGACGAAAATGAAATCAATTATAAAAATATTTGAAGCGGGAGCCCCTTACATTGAACTAATTGAAAAATGCCCCTGTAATAGCAAAGAGGAATTATTAAAACGAGAAGGCGAATTAATACGACAAAACAGAAAAATAATTGTTAATTTACAAGTGGCGGGGAACCATTTTGAACTAAAACGAGAGATAGAGAAAATGAACCAAGAAAAAAGAGATTTTTTACGGCCTAAGAAAAAGCAATCATTCATATATGTATTAGAAAAAATAAACCTGTCTAATATATAACATACTTCATTTTTTTGAAGCAACAACGGGGCAGAATGTGGAACGAGACAGACAGAAAATTTATCAAGCAGTTAAATGTGGCGGACACAGAAGAAAAAATATATAATGTAGTATCAAACTTTTTTACAAGCGACGCGAAGCAGTCAAAAGCCTTCCACAATGCTATTTTGTTATTATTTAGTAAAACAACAACAGAAGACGAAATGCTAAAAGCGATGCAAATTATTTATCCAAAGTATGCTATTATTTACGCGAATACAACTTCAAGGAGACAGAGACTTTCTGAAGTGAGAACAAAAGCAATAAAACCAAATCAAAGCAAGAAGGTTTATGAGATGAGTAAATTAGATAAATATTTCAATATCAACGAAGACGAACGAATTGAAATTGTTGAGGGGTATAAAAAAGATGTCAAAGCAAAAAACGAACAAAAAATTCAGATAGATGTGCGGGAGGTAATGGCAAAAATGAATGAAATGATTTTGAGCAATGACCCTTATATGAAACTATTGGCTTTAATGTTAGCAATAGGGGCGCGACCCGTTGAGATATTTGATAAAAACACTTATGAATTAATACCCGACAAACCGAGTTGGCTGAGAGTGGATAACTTAGCAAGAAAGAGAGAGGGACAAAAAAAGAATTGGACCGAGAGGCCCGTTGTTTTATTTACTCCTTCTTTTGTTATTGAACAAGTAAATTCAATAAGGAACCACTTCAAGAAAAAGAAAGCAATAATAATCAACGACGACGGACAACTAGCGAAAGACAAAAACAATGAACTAAACAAACGAATAATAAAAGTGTTTCCGTGGTTGGCACTATAAACAAAGGTCTTCAATGTTGCGAAAATTATATGTGAGTTTGTCATATACGAATTTTGCTAATCCGAAAACAACAAATTTTAATACTTGGGTTTCCAATGTGTTGGGACATGGTGATATGCTTACGAGTTTTTCTTATTCATGGGTTAATGTTGCGGACCCCCGTGAAATGATGGAAGAAGGAATAAAAACCGAACTAGAGGAACTACGGAGGAAAATTGACTTATGTCTAAATGTCAAAGGGGCCGAAAATGAAAGTGAAAACGAGGACGACGACGGCAAATATAAACCCTTAGGGAAAAAAGCAAGCCGTGAAGATAAGTTTGAGTTATTAAATAAAATTTGGAATGACTACGGCGGAAAAATAACAAATACGACACTTAGAAAAATAAGCGGAATTGGGGCTGTTATTGTAAATGAGTTTGTAATGAGTAAAAAGGAAACCACGACGGAGGAAGCAAAGCAAACTGAAGCAAAGCAAACTGAAGCAAAGCAAACTGAAGCAAAGCAACCCGAAGCAAAACAAACTGAGAAAAAGAAAGCGGGCTATAAACTCATAGACGAAAACGGGGTAAGCCAACCAGTGAGACGGAGTAGCCGAGTGAAAAAAAAGAAAGGCATTGAATAAAATCGGTCAATAGTTTGCTATTGACATTTGTCCAAGGGACTAAATCTCTTTGAATAATGGGGCTTTTTTGTTTTTTGTTTTGTTTCTTTTTTCTGTTTCTTTTTTCTGATTAAAACTTTTAAAAATTCAATTAAATTTTTTGGTGTGTTGAAAAACACATAAATATTTTAGTGTGTTGAAAAACACACATTACGCGGAGGACGAAGACACGGAAACTTCCATTAGTGCGGGTAGGGGATTGCTGGGAGGAATTGCTTGGACAACTCTGCTTAAAGCATCGTCAAATAATACGCCACTCGTAATAAGTTGATAAACTCTTTTATATTGTTGTTCGTTGAAGCCCGCTATTTTCCTGTGTCCCCCCTGTTGTATCCACTGCTTAAATTTTTTGGTCTCCGTCGTAATTTGCTCCTGTTTGAGTTCCAAAATCCTGACGAAGTCAATATCCTCAGTAATTTCTTTTGCCTCTCTCAATTTCTGCCGTAGGGCTTTAACTTCTTGCTCTTTTTTCGTTCTCGCTTTCTTCAAAGAAATAATTCGGTGAGACAAGGCTTTAATTTCCCCCTCGGTCTTGTCAAGTGAGGCCCTTATTTCATCAACATTATTGCTTAATTTTTTTCGTCGTTTAATTCGCCGTTCAACTTCTGCATCGGACTCGGGGGCACTACGTGAGACAATACTGCGGCTGTCGCTCATAGTGCGTGTTTGGTCTTCTTTTTGCTTTGGACAAAAGGACAAAAGAGATCACCTTTGTCCAAAATTGGTTGCGCGGGTTTCGGCCCTTAATTGGTGTATCGGTCTGGACTAACGAAATTATTTCATGGGGTCTGGACTAACAAATTTATTATAATTTATTTGTGGTCGTGGTGGCACTCGTAACTATCTCGTCAATAGCGGGTCGTATGTTGTCCATGTAGGAATATAAGACATTTTCGTATTCTTCAATCATTGCTTTATATTTTTCATTTTTCGGCAATCGTTGAAGATTGTCTTTTATTTTGATTAATTGTGTGCATGTGTCGGGGGTTGTCGCGTTCAAATAATTTTTGATTTGAGAAATATTTTGAAATGTTTCTTCTGTGGTTGTTGGTGTTGTTAAAAGGCCATTTAAGCATTCGTTCAAAGCCTTCAAAAATTTTAATGTGTCGTGTGTGGTGTGTGTGCGGGCTGTGTGGATTACCAAATCAATTTTAAATTTAAAGACGGCATCACGACAATTAATCATTCCTTATAATTATGTATTGTTTTTTTTCAAACAAATGAAGCAAGTTAAGCAAGGAGTTAAGCAAGGAGTTATTTTTCTTTTATAGCCAAAAAAGTTTCGTTCAAAAGTGGCAAAAAATGACCTTATTTTTTACCAATGAATAAAGCAAGTAGTAAGCAAGAATTAAGCGTGCTAGTTAGTGTTGGTTTGCTAAGGGTTGTTTATTGTGCCTTGTTAAGCGGGGGTTGGTGTATGAATTGATAATGATAAGCATTTATTCAGTGGTTAGTCTCTCTTTTGGCATTATATACAATGATTTTAAAAGAATGTAGAAGTTAAGCGGGGGGTTGGTGTCGGGTGGTTATAAGTGTGTTGTTTATTGTGTTTAGTTAAGCGGGGGTTGGTGTCGGTTTGTTAAGCAGAAAGTTAAGCGGGGAGTTAAGCAGAAAATTAAGCGGGGCTATTATTGGTTATCGGTGGAAGCGGGGGGTTAAATATTCTGCCCCCGTTGTTTTCCCTTATTTACACTAAGCCCTTTTCCATGACCCCCTTTTTATTTCCCCTTATTCACACTAAGCATTATTTTCCCTTTTTTCTTCTTACATTAAAAAGGGGTATCTTTTTCTACTTCTTGTAAGAAAAAAGACTACATACCCCCAAATGAATACCAAGCATATTTAACCCCTAATTCGTTCATTTTCCACCCTAAAAAAAGATACCCTCTCAAAATCTTGAATAAAATTAATAGTAAGAAGAATTTTTATATTTTGATTGCTCCACCTAAAAATATAAAATATTCATCATATAAAAAAAAGATACCCCAAAAAAAGATACCCCAAAAAAAGATACCCCACATTAACAAACTTATTCATTCGCCTAAACACGGCCACCCGTTAATTTTTCTTCATTCTTCTTCTTTCTTAAACATTACATCCAATGTTTTATTTGGTCTTATTTCGTAATATGTCGCGTGTTTATTGACCGCGGTCAATGAAACCCCCCATTCCGCTCTCATCGCGGTATTAATAAAATATAATGTGTCTCTAAGAAATGATTTGTTTGAAGGGTCGCTCATATGGTTTATAATCTTTTTTTGTTTCTTTGTGTCGGTCGTGTATAAAACTAATTCTTCTTCCTTTGCTAGCCATTCCTGCTTTTTAATAGTCTCTTTTAATTCCTCTGTGCTTATCTGTGTCTTAAAGTCCCATATGTTTTTTAATCCTAAACCGCTTATGACTTGTATAAGGTTTTTATGTTTGCTAAATTTCCTTTCGGTGTTTATTGTGTTAAATGAATATTCGGAAATTCCGCATTGAATGGTGTTCCCGTCTCTGTCCGCCTTTGTCGCATTCTTCTCGTTTCGCTTTTTGTCTTGTCGTTCAACTGCTTTCAATCCTTCGCTTAATTTGTCTTCTACATCCTTATTATATGGTCTATAATTCCATATATATTGCCTTAGTCTGTCGTCGTCAAATATTTTATAAACTAAATCGTTTTTCGGTTCGTCTGTGCTGTCCTTCAACATCTCCTTTTTTATTTTTGCTTTTTTTAACTCCAACTCCTCGGCGGGTGTCCATTCCTTCTCGGTTTCTTTCTTCAAATTTTCATATTCGTCGTCTGTAATGGTTCGGGCATTAAATACCGCGGTCGCATCCTCTTTTTTAATTATCGCTTCTGTTATTATTGCCCCTTTAATTGTCGGCTCGCTCGCATCTGGTGTGTCAAGGTCGCTTATTTCGTAGGGCTATTATGAAATGGTTTATTAAATTCTGTATCCATTGCCTCGCGTCTTTGTTCTGTTCTACTTTGTTTTTTGCTAATAGTTTTATATAATCGTTTGCCACTACATCCACGGCCCCATATCGGTTATAAGTCCAATCTGCCAAGGGGGCTATTTCTTCCCGCTTATGTATTATGTTAAGGCTCGCACTCAATTGCCTTAAATATTGAGTTTCGCTCTCTATGGTCGCTATGTTGTAA
Organism: Paulinella micropora; assembly: GCA_019918135.1. NCBI lineage: Eukaryota > Cercozoa > Imbricatea > Euglyphida > Paulinellidae > Paulinella > Paulinella micropora. The sequence goes on from WBZZ01001710.1 coordinate 73,709, forward strand.
TTTTTATAAAATAAGTATATGTCGTTTTCTATCGGGTGCCGTATTCTTCCTAACATCTGGAAGAAATCCCCGCTCATATTAGTTTTATTACAAGCCACGGCCACAATATTATTAAAAATTCCTTTATATGAATAATCTAAGCCTCCCGTAATTGCTGGACTATAAATGACGATATCATATTCCGCCCATTTCTTATAGTCGTTGGCCATTGCTTCTTTTACTTCCTCCGTTTTGTTGGTCTCGCCCGTTATTAATAGCACCTTGTGCCCGTCTCTCTTCAACATTTTCGCCAATGTTCTAAGCCGTCTTTTGCCGATATTCGCGGGGACTAATATTTTTTGCCCTCCTTTCTTAATTTAATAATCTGTTCGTAAGCCTCGCCAATATTGCCCTCCTTAATATGAATGTGCCGTTTTGTCTTGCTCGGGGGCTCATTGTTAATAAATAAAGTCTTTGTCCCGCGGAAGATTTTCCGCCTTATGTTTTGAAAAAATTCTATATCGTCGGCCTTTAGTGTGCCAGACATTAATATTATTTGGTCGGCCGTGCCTATTACGTATTTTATCATCTCCCAATTATTCTTATTGTTTCGGGACTTCTTGAAGGTGTCGCTCGTTAAGTGCTTTATAAATTGGTCGGCCTCGTCAATGACTAATTTATTTATTGGCTCTCCGCTTATCGGTATTCGGTGGAAACTGTCGGCTTGAATGGTTTGATCATTCTTTTTAATTTTTCCCTTCGGCTCGTCTCTGTAATCCACATTTAAGGGATATTTGTTTTTGTAGTCGCTCGCAAGTGTCCGACGATAACTACTTATGATTGATTTAAAGGGTTTTTTCTTTGCTAGTTCTAATATCGCGGTCGTGTAGTTTTCTTTATGTTTTTCTAATATTTCGCGGGCTAAGTGGTTATTTTTTAATTTTTCTACCCCCACATATTTTTTAATGGTCGTCGGTGTCAATTTAGCCCCGCGTATTAAAGTGGATATTTCTCCGCAATTTAAAATGAGGTCGGTAATCGCTTTAGAGTTTGCCGTCGTCTTGCCTGTGCCTAATCCGCTTTTAATTGCTATAATGTCATATGTCGGGGTCGGCTTGTATTGTTCGTCCATAAATTCTTTAATGTCGCTACAAAAGGCTTCTTTAGTGTGTATTATGTCCGCCCCAATAATATTGAGTTTTTCTATAAGTTCCTGTTTCTCTCGTTGTTGGATTGCTTGGCGGTTCTCGTTGGCCGTTTTAATGTTATATTTGATTTTCTCCGCGTATGTTGTATTATTTCCCGCCGTCAAAGTGATATAAAGGGGGCTCTCGCCTTTAAGTTCGGCTTCCCCTTTTTGCTTCCAACACCCCGCAATTTTAGCCCCGTTTGGAAATTGTAATATAAAAAGTGTGTTGTCTGTTTCGTGTATTCGGTCGCAAAAATAGCACAAAGTCGGCATTAGTCTTTTTAATTTATATGTTTTCATTAGCCCTTCTTCAGTGTCGTTGTCGCTCATGTTTTTAATCGTGTGTTGGTTTGCCTCGTGTTCCAATACGGGCACCGCTCCAAATAACTTATTAATATTAATGTCCAAGTTTTTCACCTCCGCGGGCCGTTTGTTGGTTAGTCGGCCCATGTCGTGCTCGGCCGTGGTAATTAATAGTTGTTCATAAAAATCATTTGAAACCTCGCTTAAGTCCTTTGTTATAAGGCGGTCGCCCTCAATACCTTCAACGAATTCCAATTGACGATTATCTCCTTTTTTAACCGCATAAGGGGCCCTCATTCCGCTTGGAGTTCCGCTTTTATGATAAACGGTCAAATCATAGCCCAACTCTTTATAACCGGGCAATTCGGCTTTAATGATTTCTTTAATTTCCGTTGCATCGCCGTAAAGTTCCCCACTATTACACACGAAATGAAACGAATTGACATATTTCTCTTTTTTGTTTGAATACCCGCACCCGCTACGGGTTATCATATCCTCGCCAAATAACTCAACGAAAGCCTCGCGGGCTCTTTGATAGTCGGAGACTTCGTTTAAGGCTCGTTCCTCCTCGGTGTCATATGATTTGTCAATATCGGCGTAAGGTTTCAAAAATAAAGCGGTTCCTAAACTTTCCATCGCGCGTGGATTTTCCTTTATGAAGTTTAATAATAGTCGGGGGTCGCTACCTTTACGGCATACAACGAGAACTAAACATTCGACAATCTTGGGGGTATCCCTTTTTCCGAAATTTTCCATGAAGTATATGGACTTTTTTGAAAACGTGTGGAAATGAAAGGAAATCAATTCACTGATTGCAGAACATATAAAAATAATATTAAAACATGTTTTTATTAATTGTAATACACTTTAACTTCATCTTCAGAGGTGGGCAGGAACCGGTCCGACACGGTAATCTTTCTCCTTTTTCATAGTCCCGGCTACTATGAATCTATGATGATAACAATGCCCAACATGCAGAATTTGCTTTTAAGTTTGTTTATCTTTGTTTACATTAAGCATTTTACTTTATTATGATAATAAACATTGCTTTTACCTACAATAAATTCCCCCCGGGGGGGGGGGGGGGGGAGGGGGGAGGGGGGAACGGGGGAGGAAGAGAAGTGCGATGTCGCCACGCAAAATACATAGATTCTACAACAAAATTTCTTTAATTACTAAAAAAAATAATAAATCTAACTCCGTAATATCATACTAACTAAATTAGAAGTTTGTTTAACTCTTGCACGCGACAAACGTTCTTAATCACGCTTTCGACCATAACAAACCTGCCAGTGCAAAAAATTACGATTAATACTACACTACTACAAAGAAAAAAAACACAAAACAAATTCAAACATCTTTCAGATGAAGGAGAAAAGTGAAAGCTATGCAAACTACCTGGTGCGTGCATTTGAAGTTAGCGCCGAGTCAGCGCAAGCGATGCTAAAACAAACTCCCATGCGTTAGGTGAGCTGGGAGCGGTGAGACCGGTGCCGCGTTGGGGGGTGGAAGGTGAGTTACCAGCAGACAGAGCGCCAGCTGCCATCCGCGCGATGAGATCCTCCAGCAAGCTTTCTCTCTTGCTCTTACTATTTTTGTTGTTGTTGTTGTTGTTGTTGCTGTTGTTGTTGCTGATGTTGTTGTTGTTGTTATCATTATCATCATAGTTTTTCTTGTTCTTGTTATTCTTCTTCATCTTCTTCTTCACTCTCTCGTTCTCTTCTTCTGAGCTTTCCTCCTCCTCCTCCTCCTCCTCCTCCTTCTCCTTCTTCGAATTCTTCCTCTTTCTTCTCTCCTCTTCCCGTTGTCGCTTCTCTTGCGCCTCTTTTTCCTTCCGATCTTGCGCTTCTTTTTTCTTCCTTTCCTCCTCTCTCAACTTTCTTTCTTCTGCTAGCATTTCCTTAATGGATGCGGCTTGTTCTGACATTGCCTTGTTCACAAGATCCTGAACGACTTCTTTCGACACGCCGGCGGACGAACTACCCTGAATACAATACCGGTCGCCGTTGTTTTGAAAGAAGTCGTTCATTTCTTGCGAACAAGGCAGTGGCAGAACAAACCAACAGCAACGACAACAACAACAACAAAGAATAATAATAATAATAATAATAATAATAATAATAATAATAATAATAAAAATAATAGTATATCTCCTGCCAATTGCTGAGACAAAAGGCCATGTGCATCCAGTCCTCCATTCCATAAGGAAAGTCTCCACACCAATCGGTGGAATAAAGGAAGTGACGGCATAGAACATCACTCTAGGAGCTTTATACCAATCAGCCCATGGAAAGGGACCGATGGCCTATGTACTCCCTAAATAATAATAATAATAATAATAAATAATAATAATAATAATAATAATAATAATAATAATAATAATAATAATAATAATAATAATAATAATAATAATGTTTGAAAAAAAAATGTCAGCGCTTCCCGTTAGAGAGATTATACTCGGAAAAAAAAAGACAGGGAAAGGCTCACTGATAGAATGCCACACACACTAGCTAGCCATACTAAAGCTAGTAGCTATACTCCCCTCTCTAAACTATATGCTGCGGCGCCCAAAGAGACCTTTTGACCCCCCCCCCCCCGGGGGCCCCCCCCCTCACAAAAAAAAAGAAAAAGAAGAAGAAGGAGTAGGAAAGATTATACCTCCAACGACATGTCCACTTCATCAGCGTCGACCGCGGGCTTTTTGGACTTCGGCTTGCCTAGTCACGTCAGAAATTAGAAACACTGAAAAAAAAGCACACAAAAAAAGATGAAATTTGCTAGTACCTGGCTTTTTCTTGCTGGACCCCTTAGGCATAGGAGGCTCAGGGGTCTCTTCTTCTTCAGGGACGTCTGGAACGTCTGGAACATCGTCGACGTCGATGGATTCTGCACAAAGAACCAAACAATATTACATACATCCTTCATTTTTCATTACATACAATGTTGCTACCGAATCTCAGTTTTTTTGGCCTGCCCGAAGAGCGAGGCTCAGTCGGGCCCTTTTTTTGATTCTTCTTCTAACGTTTCAGGCGAGCATGCAGTAAATATGCAAAATAAAGAAAAGGAAGATGCCAAAAAAAACAAAAACAAAAACAAAAAAAAAAAAAAAAACAAAAAAAAAAAAAAAAAGATGGAGCTGGTGGAGAAAAAGAATAATGACATGTATATGAAGAAGAAAAAGAAAAATGGAAGAAGAAGAGGAAGAAGAAGAAGAAGAAGAAGAAGAAGAAGAAGAAGAAGAAGAAATGACCTTGTTTGCTTCGTACAGAAGCAAAAGCTCCCGCTTCCGCCAGTTGAAAATCATAGGCGGGTTCGTGGGGTTACCGACGTAGAGGAGCCACGCGGGCTTCACCTGCTTCTCGAAGTCCATCGGCGACGGATCAAGCATGCAAGAGTGTTTAAGGTTAAAACCAAAAAAACCCATGAGCTGATATTGGATTTCGTCAGCCTTGCCATCGCCGTCAGTGTCGACCTCGCGCGCAGCAAAAATGAAGCGCTTCGATCCTGCAACATCCAAGTATAAAAAATATGTGCAGCTTGTGAATTTTGAAAAACATACAGTACCTCGATTGACTTGCGCAGGAGTCTTCTTGCGCCAACCAATGGGAAAGACAATGAAGAGCCTGCAAATAAAAAATAAACAATCAGTTTATAAAAATCTTTCATACTTATAGGGAAAAAGACCCGGGAGCACAAGGTGAAGTTTCACCCTCACATGTCTCCACTTGCGTGGACGCCTTCAGTTCGAAATTGTTGTACTTTGTAAGTGCAACGTCGAGCGCGAGCGCCCCCTCCCGATGTTTGTTGTCCTCGGATGTGAACTTAAAGAGCAAGCTAATTAAAGCAGCAGCAAAAGAGGAATAATAATAATAATAATAAAAAGAGAGTTTAAATTAAAAAAAAATGGCAGCGCTTCCCGTTAGAAGAAATATACTCGAAAAAAAAAACAGGGAAAGGCTCACTGATAACTGATAGAAGGCCACACACACTAGCTAACTATACTAAAGCTAAGTATCTATACTCCCCCCTCTAAACTATGCTATCGAATAATAATAATAACAATATAATAATAATAATAATAATAATAATAATAATAATAATAATAATATGTATCGTCTGCCAATTGCTGAGCCAAAAGGCCATGTGCCTCCTCCTCCTTTTCCCTCTTCTTCTTCTTCTTCTTCTCCTCCTTCTTCTTCTTCTTCTTCTGCTCCTCCTCCTTCTTCTTCTTCTTCTCCTCCTCCTCCTTCTTCTTCTTCTTCTCCTCCTCCTCCTCCTTCTTCTTCTTCTCCTCCTCCTTCTTCTCCTTTTCATCCTTCTTCTTCTTCTTCTCCTCCTTCTTCTTCTTCTCCTCCTCCTTCTTCTTCTCCTTCTCCTTCTCCTTCCCTTTGTCCTTCTTTTTTTGCTTCTCCTTCTTCTCCTTCTCCTTCTCCTTCTCCTGTCTCTTCTGCCTTTTTGCGGGAGGAGCTTCTCCCAATCCGTCGTCCCAGGGCACAGGCTTATTCTTGAGCAGGATCCCTACGATGCATGCATTATAAATACATACATACATACATAATACCTTGTGCATTCCAGGTGTAGCTGAAGCCGCGGACCAACTCCTCCAAATCGCCTTTGCCCTGCATGTTGCACATTAAATAAATAAGTAAGTAAGTAAGTGAGCAAGCATATACCAGATCATGCTTGCAAAAGACGGCGTGGGGAATCTCCACACAATCAAAGGGCAGCACGTCTGCAGACCCGTTGATTTTAAGGAACAATTCCCCACGCGAATTTTTGAGAATGGCTTGCAGAGTCTTGGCAATGTGCTTCGTAGACATGCCAGAGTCAGAAAGTGATCCTACACGTTGACAAACGAGCAAAATGAGTTGAATTCCAAAGACATAACTACCAGTCAGCGCCTTCAACCTTAAAATTTTTCTCGGGCCGGTCTGAAATTTGAACGTGTGGAAAAAGGGTCGTGTTATTATCAAACTTTTGTGCAGAGATTTTATTAAGAGCATGACATTTCGAGAAGATGTAACAGCATTCCCGCTCTTTCCCCAGCTCAGAATGAGCGGGAATGCTATTCTTTTTTTCTGTACACAACAATCTGTGGAAAAAACTCTGCACAAAAGTTTGTGAAAAGCGACCGGCATGATTTTGCATTTCCTTCCTACGTACTCTCAACTCATGTCATCCCTTGCATGTTTCTGCTATAACGTGTTTGTTGAAGCTATAAATGTCATTTCCTAACATTGCACGACCCAGCTTAATCTATTTTTCATAAACCAGCAATTCGATGAAACTCGTTTTTGGATTGCTGTTTTGCAAACTTTTGTGCAGAGATTTTATTGAGAACATGACATTTCGAGAAAATGTAACAGCATTCCCGCTCTTTTCCCAGCTCAGAATGAGCGGGAATGCTATTCTTTTTTTCTGTACACAACAATCTGTGGAAAAAACTCTGCACAAAAGTTTGTGAAAACCGACCGGCATGATTTTGCATTTCCTTCCTACGTACTCTCAACTCATGTCATCCCTTGCATGTTTCTGCTATAACGTGTTTGTTGAAGCTATAAATGTCATTTCCTAACATTGCACGACCCAGCTTAATCTATTTTTCACAAACCAGCAATTCGATGAAACTCGTTTTCGGACTGCTGTTTTGCAAACTTTTGTGCAGAGATTTTATTAAGAGCATGACATTACGAGAAGATGTAACAGCATTCCCGCTCTTTTCCCAGCTCAGAATGAGCGGGAATGCTATTCTTTTCTTCTGTACACAACAATCTATGGAAAAAACTCTGCACAAAAGTTTGTGAAAACCGACCGGCATGATTTTGCATTTCCTTCCTAGTACGTACTCTCAACTCATGTCATCCCTTGCATGTTTCTGCTGCAACGTGTTTGTTGAAGCTATAAATGTCATTTCCTAACATTGCACGACCCAGCTTAATCTATTTTTCACAAACCAGCAATTCGATGAAACTCGTTTTTGGATTGCTGTTTTGCAAACTTTTGTGCAGAGATTTTATTGAGAGCATGACATTTCGAGAAGATGTAACAGCATTCCCGCTCTTTTCCCAGCTCAGAATGAGCGGGAATGCTATTCTTTTCTTCTGTACACAACAATCTGTGGAAAAAACTCTGCACAAAAGTTTGTGAAACTGACCGGCATGATTTTGCATTTCCTCTTCAATATATTATTATTATTATTATTATTATTATTATTATTATTATTATTATTATTATTATTATTATTATTATTGTTGCTTGGAGCTGCCTTGCGGGGGTGTCAGTAGAGCCTATCGTCAAATCTTCGTACTCCCCTCACGGGTGAGACGATGGAGGCACATGTGCAGAAATGCATTCGCCATTGACTGAGAAGCACTATTATTATTATTATTATTATTATTATTATTATTATTATTATTATTATTATTATTATTATTATTATTATTATTATTATTATTATTGAGTCTTTGGAGCGGAGCCGCGTCACCGAACGGCCCCGTGCTACCAATGGAGGCACATGTCCGACAGGATCAAAGGCCAATTGACTGATAAATCTATTATTATTATTATTATTGTTATTATTGTTATTATTATTATTATTATTATTATTATTATTATTATTATTATTATTATTATTATTATTATTATATAGCATAGTTTAAAGAGGGGAGTATAGATACTAGCTTTAGTATAACTAGCTAGTGTGTGTGGCCTTCTATCAGTGAGCCTTTCTCTGTCCTTTTTTTTTTTAGTGATTCCCTCTAACGGGAAGCGCTGCCATTTTTTTCATGTGTATTTCAAACTTTAGGTATGCCATGCTGAGGGCTAGCAAGGCGCCGATATATGTGGCACACCGTGGTGGTGGCTACGGAGTCTTTGCTGATAAATACCTTCCTCCTTCTTTTCAGCTTGGGCTCCTCGAACCAGGAGGAAAGTCTTTGCGTGCTGCAGATCATGCTGCATTTTCTGATCATTTCACTATGAAAATTGGGAGTTCCCTGCAAACAGGGATGCATCCAATTAAATTCATTAACGAATCGAGCAGGAATGCAATGCATCTCATCAACTCTTCATCGCAAGGGTTCACTGCAGCTCTAGACTATATCTTCCTACTGGCTCCATGGTAATTTTTTTTCTCTACCTGTCTATGTTCATGCTGGTTAATGTTCATAAGCGATCTTGTTTGCGTAGAACGTCGACGAAGAGTGTTCAGATACGGATTCAAACGGTGATGCTGCATCTATCAACCCTGGATTGCTTCCTCCTCTGGTCGGCGTGGACGATGCGGAATTATCCAACGAGCTTCGATTGAACTTCGACGAGCTTATGGAATCGAATGAGCTGTTGTATAACATCATGAGATTATCACCAATTCCTTACAGCAGACCACGTAAGAATCCAACGCGCCCCTACACGATGAAAAGTCGCACGAAAGGTGCAGTGAAGCTTCAGAGACCGTCTGCGCTCCAAAAACTGTTGGGGATTACCTTCGCCGACTTGGACAGGGAAGTTAAGTCTGTCTGCTGCAAAAAGTGGAAGTGTTATTCATTTATCGACACGCGTGATGTGCTTTACACGAGAGCGAAGAATGCGTCATCGTCTCTCAGTGAGCTTTATTCTTGGGCAGCTTCGCAGCTTGAATCGTTTCAAACAAAAACTGGATCGTTTCAGTATATGTATTTAACGGAGGCTGTGTGCAAAGTAGCCTGGCAGCGTATCTACGGGATCGGTGATAAAGTTTTGTCAAGAGCACACAAACTTCTTGCAAATAACACGAAGGTTTTGACAAAAAGCTACTCAACCGTTCCTGAAACAGAAGATGTGGTAGCAGTATTACTCTGCGAGAAGTTCATGGAGAGTTACCCGGAGATATGCAGCGACGGAATATGGAGGATGCAAGAAATGGCTCAGGACGCAGGAGTCCAAAACTATGTTCGCGAGAATTGGAAAGATATGTGCCTTCGGTTTGGTTGTTCGAAACGAGTTGATCCAAATAATCCTCCGACAGACAATACGATCAACAAAGTTTGGCGCATGGATTTTCCGCACGTCAAGTTTGTCAGAGGTATTATGCATATTTTCGTTATCATTACTTATTACAGGTTTGTTTTGCAGAAGGAGATTTCTCAAAATGCGAGATCTGCACAGAGCTTGCTGCTGATCGTTCTAACGGTTTCAGGACTGAAGTAGAAGCTCAAGAATGGCGTCGCCGTAGCAGGCTTCATCACAAAATTCACAGGGCGTGCCGCGTTGCCAGCATGCAGCGCAAGAAGGCAGCACCAGCAGATTTTGCTGCCACAGTCATATCAGCCGATATGAAACCGCCAGTGAAGATCCCATCTTGCCGCCGCGCCGCGAAAGATTTCAAAGGAAAAATTGTGTTTCGCCTTTGCGTTGGAATCAATACCTGCTACACTACCGATACGCATTTTTATTCTGACGTACCTTGAAGGCGCGGTAGAACACGGCGCGAACAGCAACATTACTATGCTTGCCGCACTTTTACATTGGCAACTTTGGAACCCTCGCACAATGCAAGCGTGGAAATTATATCTTGAGTGGGACGGAGCTGGTGATAACACCGCGTGGGCGATGCTGGGTTTCCTTGGGCTCAATGTCGTTGACAGAGGAATCCGTTTCCAAGTAGAGTCACATCGCAAGCCACCAGGGCACGGGCACGATGGAGATGATCAGGAATTTCGAGTTATGGATATCGGGTGGAAGAGCACCTTCCTGACAACTAACATCGCTCAAGCGTTATTAAAGCTCATTCTTGCATTCAAGAAGCAGCACAAGAAGAGGCATGTGCTGGTTGTTCTCGGATGTAACTACGACTGGATGACTCATTTTAGCCCGTGTATGAACAAGAGTTTCAAAAACTACAACAAACCCTTGGCATATAGAATCACCAAGAAAGATCCTGACGCTTTGCCGACTGTAGAGATCGCTACTTGGGGAGACGCACAGGATTTTCATGGAGTGCGTGATGATCCCAGAGGAGAACCGATCAATTTGTTTATCGGACGCCCCGGTAATAATATTATCTATCTTTCTCTTTCTCTCTCTCTCTCTCTATATATATATATATATATATATCTCTCTCTCTCTTTCTCTCGTTCTATCTATCTATCTCTCTCTCTATTTATGACAGCGACCGACATGCCTCCCAAGCTTCCAGTCGGCTACTTCGTCAATCCGCGCCTGAAGAAGGATATTCGTGCTTTGGCTACTAAATACCTAGGGCCGGATGAGCGAGCACATGTGGAGGAAATGTTAGCAGGTGGAAATTTGACCAGAGTAGAGGTGGATGGAGATTACTTCGAAGGCGGCCTGCCCGGCCGTCCTGCTCATATGTCCTGTGTCGATGCAAAAGGCAAGGAATGGAGAGCAGAATTTCGATTGATCGACGAGCTACCTGTAAATTGGATGGAGTTGCCTCAAGAACGACAGGAGAAAATGAACGCACTTACGCGTTTGACCGATGAAGAGCTGCTGTCCTTACCACGCACTTATTTTGTTAATGAAGGACGTCCTCCAGCTCACCCGAGATGGCGTGGTGCAAGACAGCTTACTAGCGAAGAAAAGCAGGAGCAGGATTTAGCATTTGGAAATGCTTCTGAGCCTTGGCGGAAAATTCTCACGTTGCTAAGATCGTCAGAGGAAAAAAAGCAATTTGCGTCCAAGCAGATGGTAGTTAGCGAATTGAAATCATGGATGAGAATGCATGGTGTTGCAACGCAAAACTCCGATCGGAAACAGTTCAAGAAGGCCGAGCTTATTGAACAAGCGTGGAACCATTTCGAACGATGCGACTGTGGGTTCCCTGAGGAAGAAGAGCTTGGTGCTGCTCAGCCTGCAGAACCAGTGGCAGATTCAGAGGATGACTTATCTGATACTTCATCTTCCAGTTCATCAACTGACTCATCGTCTGATCGATCTTCTGGTTCAGAGGAAGAAAAGCATGGTATTAGTTTTCTTCTTCTTCTTCTTCTTCTTCTTCTTCTTCTTCTTCTTCTTCTTCTTCTTCTTCTTCTTCTTCTTCTTCTTCTTCTTCTCCTCCTTAACATGATGCTATCCATATTGTAGATGATTCAGATCGCTCCGACGCAAGTTGGAGAATGCGTAACTCAGGAATCCGTTTGCGCGGACGTCGCCGCGCACGTCGTGCTGCGGGTGGACGTGGACGTGGACGTGGACGTGGTCGTATGTGATTATTTTTTTTGAATGAATTTTTCTGGGTCCGACTTTTTCATAATGGTTTTTGTCTAGGGCAACTGCAACTGTAACGCTTCTTCTAAAAACTGAAATTAGAAATTTGTTTAACTCTGATAATGCACCAGAATCTGATGTGAAGCGTCCTCCCTCCGACCCATTCCCCCCCCCCACCCCCCCCCCCTCCCCCCTCTACGTACCAGCGTACGTCACAGCGGGCAAACAGAATTTTTTGAAGGTAAAACCATGTCTTAATATAGTAAAATGCTTAATATAAGCAAGAATAAACAGTAAAAGCAAATTCTGCATGTTCGGCATTGTTATCATCATAGATTCATGGTAGCCGGGACTACGAAAAAGTAGAAAAATTACCGTGTCGGACCGGTTCCTGCCCACCTCTGAAGATGAAGTTAAAGTGTATTACAATTAATAAAAACATATTTTAATATTATTTTTATATGTTCTGCAATCAGGGAATTCATTTCCTTTCATTTCCACACGTTTTCAAAAAAGTCCATATACTTCATGGAAAATTTCGGAAAAAAGGGATACCCCCAAGATTGTCGAATGTTTAGTTCGAGGAGGCCTTCATTTCACGAAAGAAAACCCTATAACCGCCTTCCGCACCATTGACATTTATTTTTTTGTTATTTTTATCTCCCCCACCATATACAGGGGCCACCCCGTCCCGCCCCGTCCCACATGTCGCACCAATCATTTTTTTATATTTTTACAAAAATAAAAAATTGAAAAATAAATAATTATTATAAAGCATATATCTTTAATTATTTAAATTGAAATAAGGCTAATATTAATATTAAAGAAGATTAATTAATTAATTTTATTCTAAATAAATATATCCGATATAGTATAAGACAAAGGGGACAATGACAACAACAAACACAGAACCCAATAATATCACCGCTTCTGAGTGTGGCAGAGACAATAGCATAATTAAAAGACCCGTTGGCCGTCCCGTTGGTAGTCTCAAAGAAGACAGGACAACACCACCAACACCAAAAAAAGAAATCATAAACGGACAGACTTATTATTTTTCCTTCGTCAAACACCAGACAAAGGAAGGCAAAACCCGATATTATAAAATTAAGAAAGCATACACTCCCGCAACAGAAAGAAAACGGCGGGCAGTTTATGGCAATCCGAATTACACACAAAAAAAGAAGCAAAAGACACACACCATAAAAAAAGCACTAAACGACAATATGAATAAATTGACATTGGAAGATTTAGACACACTAGCCCGCATTTTTACAGAGTGCGACTTAACCCTCGTAAAAAACAATATAATAAGGCTACATAAAGAAGACCTCACAACACCCGCCATAACAGCACATTAAGACGACACACAAAGAGATTATATATGAAATGGTTTCTTTTTTACAACAATATAACACAGGGGACGAAAGGGCGACGAAATGAACTTGCCGAAATGTTTTGAAAACTACACAAAGGAAAAATTAAACAAAGGCCTCCGCTATAATAGCGACAACGGGACTTATAACCTTTGCCCGTCGTGTATTAATGGACGACACGGGAACGACACCTATAAGAATGCCCTTGAACATGTGGAAAAATCCGAACCAAGACCAGCGGACACGAAACCAATTCTTAAGGAAAAATTAAAAGGAATGATATCAATCACAAAAATGTTTATGGCAATTTTAGCAGACGAGGTAAAAAATGGCTTGGTTGCTTCAAGTTAATAATTAAAAGAATTCTTCAAGGCGAAGGAAACAGCGGGCCATTATACACGATAACAAATGCCGAAAGTGGTAAGCCAATAATTTATACGATTTCCAAATCTCATTATGACGGACTACACAGAACGATAAACGAACAAGCAAAACAGAATATGAAAAAGGAAATTTCCATGAATGAATTGGAAAAAACAAAAAAAGAACTTAAACGATTAAGGGGGGAATTGAAGCAAGCCACAGCGACGATAAAGCAACTCCAAGAAAATAACCGCCAATTGAAATCAAAATATAAAACATTATTACACCAGAAAGAAAGGAAACCAAAGAAAGAAGAACCAGAGAGCGAACAGGAAGAAGAACCAGACGAAGAAGAAGAACAAGAGGACAACGAAGGCCAACCAGAAGGCAAACGGGCTATTATTGAAGGCGAACCAGACCCGCCATATATAAAAGAAGGCGAACCAGACCCGCCAGAAGAAGGCGAGCCGTGTTTATTTAACTATTCATTATGATGCTCTTTGAACGAATAAGAAGACAACACACACAGAACAAAATTCATAATCGGGTCGGTATCCATACTATATATAATATTTTTTTCTTTAACTTTGGAATATATTATTATCTCTTTATTTTAACAACTAGAGAATTTTAAAATGTTTCGTCTTCGTCGGCCACTATATTGAAAACTCTAACGGGAATAATTAATTTAGGGCGGGATAACATTTAGCGGACTATATGATATGATTTATAATTTTTTTTACTAAAGTTTATTATGAGTTTATAAAGGGTTTATTATAAAATGGACGGCTTTTGTAATAGGTGTAAAATCAGAAAAAGACATTTATCTTATTCATATTGTCAGCGATGTCGAACATATATGGCCTCTTATCCAAAAAGACGGGAAGCCAATGCTAAGGCTTATCAAAAGCGAAAACAACGAGAACGAGAAGCAAAACAACAAAGGCAACAAAGGCAACAAGAGCAACAAGAGGAACAACAAGGGGGACAACAACCGCCAAATATTGATGTTAAAATATCAGAGAAATTAGAAAAACATAAATTAAATTACACGAAGAACACAAAGCAAATCGGGGAATTTATGGCTTATTTACAATTACAAATTATAAATTTACAATCTTACAAAAATGAAAACAATAAGGACATTGAAAAAATATAAGAAATTAGAGAAATTAAAAACAAGAATAAGGGACTTAGAAGACGATTAAACTTTTATCTTTAACAGATTGAAGAAATTATACATTGTATATAATATGTCGTATATCATTGAAGACCTAGTTTTAAAGAGTTGTCTAAAATGCGGAATGGACAAACACAAAAGCAAATTTAAAAAGGGTTATAATGTATGTAAAGAATGTGCGAAATCTAAAAAAAGCAAAATAAAGAACCTATGCGACAAAATAGATTACTTAAGCGAAACAACAGAAATGACGGAAAACGAAATTGAAATATTATTTAGTCGTTATAGAACATGTTTAAGAGAGGCTAAACGACAAGGGGCAGAAGAACTATTAACAAAGGCTTTTAATAATAAATTATTTGAATTGGTCGGCGAATTTTGCGAGGCTTTAGACATTAAACCAGAACCGCCCCGCCGTGTCGTGCGAGGGGATACCATATTATTTATCGGGGATAATACACCCATAGAATACAGGCCATTAAATTTAAGGCAAGTAAAAAGCCCAGAGCCACCATTAATAGATACAGAGAACGATAATTAAAAATTCGTTTATATATTTTTATAGATACTATATATAAGACCAGTATATACAGGGGGATATGTCGTCTATACCACAGCAGACCATAAGCGATAAATTCAATAGAATTATTGAAACCATAGACACGGAAGAAGACACCCGTTTGTTGGTATATTTGGACACATTACAATTGTATATACAGGCTAGAATTGACAATATCATTTTAGATACCCCAGAATACGAAACAATAACAAATTTAAAAAAATGTAAAGCGGGCTTAAATAAAGATGTTTTCAATATGGTTTTAGTCTATGCGGGCTATCGAAAAAAATGCTTTCAATGTGGTGAAAATGCCACATGTAAGCGGGGTTATGCTTACCGAATAACAACCGCGGACGGCCACTATGGAAGCGAAACCGATATTAAAATTATATTCAAAATGTTTCATGACATAAGAGAAAGCGGGAACCCGTGGAAGATATGGAACGATAAAAAACATGTCTTTAAAGAATTTAATATAACGATAGATAAATTATTATTAATATCACGAAATCACGACAAAAACACCCTATACGGGATTATGGAAAAAATACCAAATAATTTAGAACCCCTTATAAAAAAATTAGAATTCAAAAAATATCTTAAATACATTTCGGAGGACTTTTTTATTTATAAGCAGTTAATGCGGGACGATAGCCCCTTAAAACTATTAAAAACAACTAAAACAAAAAGAGGGAATTTTTACACACAGATAAGACAAGAAATTAAATATACATGTTTTTTTCGTGGTTGTGGTATGACTTAAAATCAAAAATTATAATATAAGAAGTCTTCAATAATAGAAACATGTTTATTTATTCTAACCATGTATTCCTTTGAATTATATAAATTAAATCCTATTATAGCCCCTTTTAAATTATCGTAAATGTCCATTAATTCTTTTTTTTGGTGATTGTTTAAAGATTTCTTTAATTTTCGTCCGCTTAAGCCACATAAACAAGACTTAAAGCAATAAAAGATATTTTCGGGGTTTATAAATTTCATTTCGTTTAATACAAAAAGGGCTTATCTTTAAAGTTTTTATATATGCAAGTATCCACAAGCCCGCGCACTATGTTAAACATTTTATATAATTCTTGATTTTTCTTACAATATTTAGAACGGGGACCACAATGATACCCTAAGATATGCCATTTTATAATTCTGTAGTTGTTAAAATAAAGAGATAATAATATATTCCAAAGTTAAAGAAAAAAATATTATATATAGTATGGATACCGACCCGATTATGAATTTTGTTCTGTGTGTGTTGTCTTCTTATTCGTTCAAAGAGCATCATAATGAATAGTTAAATAAACACGGCTCGCCTTCTTCTGGCGGGTCTGGTTCGCCTTCTTTTATATATGGCGGGTCTGGTTCGCCTTCAATAATAGCCCGTTTGCCTTCTGGTTGGCCTTCGTTGTCCTCTTGTTCTTCTTCTTCGTCTGGTTCTTCTTCCTGTTCGCTCTCTGGTTCTTCTTTCTTTGGTTTCCTTTCTTTCTGGTGTAATAATGTTTTATATTTTGATTTCAATTGGCGGTTATTTTCTTGGAGTTGCTTTATCGTCGCTGTGGCTTGCTTCAATTCCCCTCTTAATCGTTTAAGTTCTTTTTTTGTTTTTTCCAATTCATTCATGGAAATTTCCTTTTTCATATTCTGTTTTGCTTGTTCGTTTATCGTTCTGTGTAGTCCGTCATAATGAGATTTGGAAATCGTATAAATTATTGGCTTACCACTTTCGGCATTTGTTATCGTGTATAATGGCCCGCTGTTTCCTTCGCCTTGAAGAATTCTTTTAATTATTAACTTGAAGCAACCAAGCCATTTTTTACCTCGTCTGCTAAAATTGCCATAAACATTTTTGTGATTGATATCATTCCTTTTAATTTTTCCTTAAGAATTGGTTTCGTGTCCGCTGGTCTTGGTTCGGATTTTTCCACATGTTCAAGGGCATTCTTATAGGTGTCGTTCCCGTGTCGTCCATTAATACACGACGGGCAAAGGTTATAAGTCCCGTTGTCGCTATTATAGCGGAGGCCTTTGTTTAATTTTTCCTTTGTGTAGTTTTCAAAACATTTCGGCAAGTTCATTTCGTCGCCCTTTCGTCCCCTGTGTTATATTGTTGTAAAAAAGAAACCATTTCATATATAATCTCTTTGTGTGTCGTCTTAATGTGCTGTTATGGCGGGTGTTGTGAGGTCTTCTTTATGTAGCCTTATTATATTGTTTTTTACGAGGGTTAAGTCGCACTCTGTAAAAATGCGGGCTAGTGTGTCTAAATCTTCCAATGTCAATTTATTCATATTGTCGTTTAGTGCTTTTTTATGGTGTGTGTCTTTTGCTTCTTTTTTTGTGTGTAATTCGGATTGCCATAAACTGCCCGCCGTTTTCTTTCTGTTGCGGGAGTGTATGCTTTCTTAATTTTATAATATCGGGTTTTGCCTTCCTTTGTCTGGTGTTTGACGAAGGAAAAATAATAAGTCTGTCCGTTTATGATTTCTTTTTTCGGTGTTGGTGGTGTTGTCCTGTCTTCTTTGAGACTACCAACGGGACGGCCAACGGGTCTTTTAATTATGCTATTGTCTCTGCCACACTCAGAAGCGGTGATATTATTGGGTTCTGTGTTTGTTGTTGTCATTGTCCCCTTTGTCTTATACTATATCGGATATATTTATTTAGAATAAAATTAATTAATTAATCTTCTTTAATATTAATATTAGCCTTATTTCAATTTAAATAATTAAAGATATATGCTTTATAATAATTATTTATTTTTCAATTTTTTATTTTTGTAAAAATATAAAAAAATGATTGGTGCGACATGTGGGACGGGGCGGGACGGGGTGGCCCCTGTATATGGTGGGGGAGATAAAAATAACAAAAAATAAATGTCAATGGTGCGGAAGGCGGTTATAGGGTTTTTTTTCGTGAAATGAAGGCCTCCTCGTTGTATGCCGTAAAGGTAGCGACCCCCGACTATTATTAAACTTCATAAAGGAAAATCCACGCGCGATGGAAAGTTTAGGAACCGCTTTATTTTTGAAACCTTACGCCGATATTGACAAATCATATGACACCGAGGAGGAACGAGCCTTAAACGAAGTCTCCGACTATCAAAGAGCCCGCGAGGCTTTCGTTGAGTTATTTGGCGAGGATATGATAACCCGTAGCGGGTGCGGGTATTCAAACAAAAAAGAGAAATATGTCAATTCGTTTCATTTCGTGTGTAATAGTGGGGAACTTTACGGCGATGCAACGGAAATTAAAGAAATCATTAAAGCCGAATTGCCCGGTTATAAAGAGTTGGGCTATGATTTGACCGTTTATCATAAAAGCGGAACTCCAAGCGGAATGAGGGCCCCTTATGCGGTTAAAAAAGGAGATAATCGTCAATTGGAATTCGTTGAAGGTATTGAGGGCGACCGCCTTATAACAAAGGACTTAAGCGAGGTTTCAAATGATTTTTATGAACAACTATTAATTACCACGGCCGAGCACGACATGGGCCGACTAACCAACAAACGGCCCGCGGAGGTGAAAAACTTGGACATTAATATTAATAAGTTATTTGGAGCGGTGCCCGTATTGGAACACGAGGCAAACCAACACACGATTAAAAACATGAGCGACAACGACACTGAAGAAGGGCTAATGAAAACATATAAATTAAAAAGACTAATGCCGACTTTGTGCTATTTTTGCGACCGAATACACGAAACAGACAACACACTTTTTATATTACAATTTCCAAACGGGGCTAAAATTGCGGGGTGTTGGAAGCAAAAAGGGGAAGCCGAACTTAAAGGCGAGAGCCCCCTTTATATCACTTTGACGGCGGGAAATAATACAACATACGCGGAGAAAATCAAATATAACATTAAAACGGCCAACGAGAACCGCCAAGCAATCCAACAACGAGAGAAACAGGAACTTATAGAAAAACTCAATATTATTGGGGCGGACATAATACACACTAAAGAAGCCTTTTGTAGCGACATTAAAGAATTTATGGACGAACAATACAAGCCGACCCCGACATATGACATTATAGCAATTAAAAGCGGATTAGGCACAGGCAAGACGACGGCAAACTCTAAAGCGATTACCGACCTCATTTTAAATTGCGGAGAAATATCCACTTTAATACGCGGGGCTAAATTGACACCGACGACCATTAAAAAATATGTGGGGGTAGAAAAATTAAAAAATAACCACTTAGCCCGCGAAATATTAGAAAAACATAAAGAAAACTACACGACCGCGATATTAGAACTAGCAAAGAAAAAACCCTTTAAATCAATCATAAGTAGTTATCGTCGGACACTTGCGAGCGACTACAAAAACAAATATCCCTTAAATGTGGATTACAGAGACGAGCCGAAGGGAAAAATTAAAAAGAATGATCAAACCATTCAAGCCGACAGTTTCCACCGAATACCGATAAGCGGAGAGCCAATAAATAAATTAGTCATTGACGAGGCCGACCAATTTATAAAGCACTTAACGAGCGACACCTTCAAGAAGTCCCGAAACAATAAGAATAATTGGGAGATGATAAAATACGTAATAGGCACGGCCGACCAAATAATATTAATGTCTGGCACACTAAAGGCCGACGATATAGAATTTTTTCAAAACATAAGGCGGAAAATCTTCCGCGGGACAAAGACTTTATTTATTAACAATGAGCCCCCGAGCAAGACAAAACGGCACATTCATAT
The DNA here is from genome assembly GCA_019918135.1 of Paulinella micropora. NCBI lineage: Eukaryota > Cercozoa > Imbricatea > Euglyphida > Paulinellidae > Paulinella > Paulinella micropora. The sequence goes on from WBZZ01001710.1 coordinate 93,582, forward strand.
TAAGGAGGGCAATATTGGCGAGGCTTACGAACAGATTATTAAATTAAGAAAGGAGGGCAAAAAATATTAGTCCCCGCGAATATCGGCAAAAGACGGCTTAGAACATTGGCGAAAATGTTGAAGAGAGACGGGCACAAGGTGCTATTAATAACGGGCGAGACCAACAAAACGGAGGAAGTAAAAGAAGCAATGGCCAACGACTATAAGAAATGGGCGGAATATGATATCGTCATTTATAGTCCAGCAATTACGGGAGGCTTAGATTATTCATATAAAGGAATTTTTAATAATATTGTGGCCGTGGCTTGTAATAAAACTAATATGAGCGGGGATTTCTTCCAGATGTTAGGAAGAATACGGCACCCGATAGAAAACGACATATACTTATTTTATAAAAATTACAACATAGCGACCATAGAGAGCGAAACTCAATATTTAAGGCAATTGAGTGCGAGCCTTAACATAATACATAAGCGGGAAGAAATAGCCCCCTTGGCAGATTGGACTTATAACCGATATGGGGCCGTGGATGTAGTGGCAAACGATTATATAAAACTATTAGCAAAAAACAAAGTAGAACAGAACAAAGACGCGAGGCAATGGATACAGAATTTAATAAACCATTTCATAATAGCCCTACGAAATAAGCGACCTTGACACACCAGATGCGAGCGAGCCGACAATTAAAGGGGCAATAATAACAGAAGCGATAATTAAAAAAGAGGATGCGACCGCGGTATTTAATGCCCGAACCATTACAGACGACGAATATGAAAATTTGAAGAAAGAAACCGAGAAGGAATGGACACCCGCCGAGGAGTTGGAGTTAAAAAAAGCAAAAATAAAAAAGGAGATGTTGAAGGACAGCACAGACGAACCGAAAAACGATTTAGTTTATAAAATATTTGACGACGACAGACTAAGGCAATATATATGGAATTATAGACCATATAATAAGGATGTAGAAGACAAATTAAGCGAAGGATTGAAAGCAGTTGAACGACAAGACAAAAAGCGAAACGAGAAGAATGCGACAAAGGCGGACAGAGACGGGAACACCATTCAATGCGGAATTTCCGAATATTCATTTAACACAATAAACACCGAAAGGAAATTTAGCAAACATAAAAACCTTATACAAGTCATAAGCGGTTTAGGATTAAAAAACATATGGGACTTTAAGACACAGATAAGCACAGAGGAATTAAAAGAGACTATTAAAAAGCAGGAATGGCTAGCAAAGGAAGAAGAATTAGTTTTATACACGACCGACACAAAGAAACAAAAAAAGATTATAAACCATATGAGCGACCCTTCAAACAAATCATTTCTTAGAGACACATTATATTTTATTAATACCGCGATGAGAGCGGAATGGGGGGTTTCATTGACCGCGGTCAATAAACACGCGACATATTACGAAATAAGACCAAATAAAACATTGGATGTAATGTTTAAGAAAGAAGAAGAATGAAGAAAAATTAACGGGTGGCCGTGTTTAGGCGAATGAATAAGTTTGTTAATGTGGGGTATCTTTTTTTGGGGTATCTTTTTTTGGGGTATCTTTTTTTTATATGATGAATATTTTATATTTTTAGGTGGAGCAATCAAAATATAAAAATTCTTCTTACTATTAATTTTATTCAAGATTTTGAGAGGGTATCTTTTTTTAGGGTGGAAAATGAACGAATTAGGGGTTAAATATGCTTGGTATTCATTTGGGGGTATGTAGTCTTTTTTCTTACAAGAAGTAGAAAAAGATACCCCTTTTTAATGTAAGAAGAAAAAAGGGAAAATAATGCTTAGTGTGAATAAGGGGAAATAAAAAGGGGGTCATGGAAAAGGGCTTAGTGTAAATAAGGGAAAACAACGGGGGCAGAATATTTAACCCCCCGCTTCCACCGATAACCAATAATAGCCCCGCTTAATTTTCTGCTTAACTCCCCGCTTAACTTTCTGCTTAACAAACCGACACCAACCCCCGCTTAACTAAACACAATAAACAACACACTTATAACCACCCGACACCAACCCCCCGCTTAACTTCTACATTCTTTTAAAATCATTGTATATAATGCCAAAAGAGAGACTAACCACTGAATAAATGCTTATCATTATCAATTCATACACCAACCCCCGCTTAACAAGGCACAATAAACAACCCTTAGCAAACCAACACTAACTAGCACGCTTAATTCTTGCTTACTACTTGCTTTATTCATTGGTAAAAAATAAGGTCATTTTTTGCCACTTTTGAACGAAACTTTTTTGGCTATAAAAGAAAAATAACTCCTTGCTTAACTCCTTGCTTAACTTGCTTCATTTGTTTGAAAAAAAACAATACATAATTATAAGGAATGATTAATTGTCGTGATGCCGTCTTTAAATTTAAAATTGATTTGGTAATCCACACAGCCCGCACACACACCACACACGACACATTAAAATTTTTGAAGGCTTTGAACGAATGCTTAAATGGCCTTTTAACAACACCAACAACCACAGAAGAAACATTTCAAAATATTTCTCAAATCAAAAATTATTTGAACGCGACAACCCCCGACACATGCACACAATTAATCAAAATAAAAGACAATCTTCAACGATTGCCGAAAAATGAAAAATATAAAGCAATGATTGAAGAATACGAAAATGTCTTATATTCCTACATGGACAACATACGACCCGCTATTGACGAGATAGTTACGAGTGCCACCACGACCACAAATAAATTATAATAAATTTGTTAGTCCAGACCCCATGAAATAATTTCGTTAGTCCAGACCGATACACCAATTAAGGGCCGAAACCCGCGCAACCAATTTTGGACAAAGGTGATCTCTTTTGTCCTTTTGTCCAAAGCAAAAAGAAGACCAAACACGCACTATGAGCGACAGCCGCAGTATTGTCTCACGTAGTGCCCCCGAGTCCGATGCAGAAGTTGAACGGCGAATTAAACGACGAAAAAAATTAAGCAATAATGTTGATGAAATAAGGGCCTCACTTGACAAGACCGAGGGGGAAATTAAAGCCTTGTCTCACCGAATTATTTCTTTGAAGAAAGCGAGAACGAAAAAAGAGCAAGAAGTTAAAGCCCTACGGCAGAAATTGAGAGAGGCAAAAGAAATTACTGAGGATATTGACTTCGTCAGGATTTTGGAACTCAAACAGGAGCAAATTACGACGGAGACCAAAAAATTTAAGCAGTGGATACAACAGGGGGGACACAGGAAAATAGCGGGCTTCAACGAACAACAATATAAAAGAGTTTATCAACTTATTACGAGTGGCGTATTATTTGACGATGCTTTAAGCAGAGTTGTCCAAGCAATTCCTCCCAGCAATCCCCTACCCGCACTAATGGAAGTTTCCGTGTCTTCGTCCTCCGCGTAATGTGTGTTTTTCAACACACTAAAATATTTATGTGTTTTTCAACACACCAAAAAATTTAATTGAATTTTTAAAAGTTTTAATCAGAAAAAAGAAACAGAAAAAAGAAACAAAACAAAAAACAAAAAAGCCCCATTATTCAAAGAGATTTAGTCCCTTGGACAAATGTCAATAGCAAACTATTGACCGATTTTATTCAATGCCTTTCTTTTTTTTCACTCGGCTACTCCGTCTCACTGGTTGGCTTACCCCGTTTTCGTCTATGAGTTTATAGCCCGCTTTCTTTTTCTCAGTTTGTTTTGCTTCGGGTTGCTTTGCTTCAGTTTGCTTTGCTTCAGTTTGCTTTGCTTCAGTTTGCTTTGCTTCCTCCGTCGTGGTTTCCTTTTTACTCATTACAAACTCATTTACAATAACAGCCCCAATTCCGCTTATTTTTCTAAGTGTCGTATTTGTTATTTTTCCGCCGTAGTCATTCCAAATTTTATTTAATAACTCAAACTTATCTTCACGGCTTGCTTTTTTCCCTAAGGGTTTATATTTGCAGTCGTCGTCCTCGTTTTCACTTTCATTTTCGGCCCCTTTGACATTTAGACATAAGTCAATTTTCCTCCGTAGTTCCTCTAGTTCGGTTTTTATTCCTTCTTCCATCATTTCACGGGGGTCCGCAACATTAACCCATGAATAAGAAAAACTCGTAAGCATATCACCATGTCCCAACACATTGGAAACCCAAGTATTAAAATTTGTTGTTTTCGGATTAGCAAAATTCGTATATGACAAACTCACATATAATTTTCGCAACATTGAAGACCTTTGTTTATAGTGCCAACCACGGAAACACTTTTATTATTCGTTTGTTTAGTTCATTGTTTTTGTCTTTCGCTAGTTGTCCGTCGTCGTTGATTATTATTGCTTTCTTTTTCTTGAAGTGGTTCCTTATTGAATTTACTTGTTCAATAACAAAAGAAGGAGTAAATAAAACAACGGGCCTCTCGGTCCAATTCTTTTTTTGTCCCTCTCTCTTTCTTGCTAAGTTATCCACTCTCAGCCAACTCGGTTTGTCGGGTATTAATTCATAAGTGTTTTTATCAAATATCTCAACGGGTCGCGCCCCTATTGCTAACATTAAAGCCAATAGTTTCATATAAGGGTCATTGCTCAAAATCATTTCATTCATTTTTGCCATTACCTCCCGCACATCTATCTGAATTTTTTGTTCGTTTTTTGCTTTGACATCTTTTTTATACCCCTCAACAATTTCAATTCGTTCGTCTTCGTTGATATTGAAATATTTATCTAATTTACTCATCTCATAAACCTTCTTGCTTTGATTTGGTTTTATTGCTTTTGTTCTCACTTCAGAAAGTCTCTGTCTCCTTGAAGTTGTATTCGCGTAAATAATAGCATACTTTGGATAAATAATTTGCATCGCTTTTAGCATTTCGTCTTCTGTTGTTGTTTTACTAAATAATAACAAAATAGCATTGTGGAAGGCTTTTGACTGCTTCGCGTCGCTTGTAAAAAAGTTTGATACTACATTATATATTTTTTCTTCTGTGTCCGCCACATTTAACTGCTTGATAAATTTTCTGTCTGTCTCGTTCCACATTCTGCCCCGTTGTTGCTTCAAAAAAATGAAGTATGTTATATATTAGACAGGTTTATTTTTTTCTAATACATATATGAATGATTGCTTTTTCTTAGGCAGTAAAAAATCTCTTTTTTCTTGGTTCATTTTCTCTATCTCTCGTTTTAGTTCAAAATGGTTCCCCGCCACTTGTAAATTAACAATTATTTTTCTGTTTTGTCGTATTAATTCGCCTTCTCGTTTTAATAATTCCTCTTTGCTATTACAGGGGCATTTTTCAATTAGTTCAATGTAAGGGGCTCCCGCTTCAAATATTTTTATAATTGATTTCATTTTCGTCTCGTCGTCCTTGTGTTTCTTGTAATTAGCCCTATGTCCTCCCATTCGCACGGATAAAGGCTGTGTCGTGCTTCCAATATATATTTTCTCTGTGTTTGGACTTCTCACTGCATAAATTTTCCCGTTTTGATAGTTCGGCATCGCTTTGGTTTTCTTTGTTTCTTTTTGTTTTTAATTGAAAAATATTTTTTACAACTTTCAATATTAAGAATAATTATCGCATTGTTTATGATCATTTATGTACGATAGACAGGTCTATCTCCTATATCATAAAATAAGCCTTAGAAACACATAAAACACACACAGGAAGACAGAAAACACACCTATGTTTCACAAAAACACACCTTCGTTTTGACAAAAAAACGACAAACTAAGCACACTAAGAGAGATTTGGTCAAAATGACGACAATTTCACATTAAACGAAGTTTAATATATATTTTTATGAAATAAAAATATGAAATTATCGTCATTTTGACCAAATCTCTCTTAGTGTGCTTAGTTTGTCGTTTTTTTGTCAAAACGAAGGTGTGTTTTTGTGAAACATAGGTGTGTTTTCTGTCTTCCTGTGTGTTTTATGTGTTTCTAAGGCTTATTTTATGATATACGAGATAGACCTGTCTATCGTAGATAAATGATATATATATATATATAGTTTTACTTATTTGTGCCTCCAATGTTGTGAGTGTGTATGTCTCTCTCTCTCTCTTTCTCTATCTATCTATCTCTCTCTCTCTCTATATATATATATATCTATATAGTATATATATACATACACATATATAGTCATTTATGTATAAATGGCTGTCTATCCGCAAAGTATAAAACAAGCCTTAAAAAAGTAGAAAACCAACATTAGACATATAGAAAACATACAAAGAAAATCAAAAAAACTGACGAAGGTTTTCCATATTTAACCAACTAAGCACATTTAGAAAGAATTAAGACATATTAAGCACATAGTCCATATTTTTACTACATAAAAATATATATAAACAAAGTTTATATGGACTATGTGCTTAATATGTCTTAATTCTTTCTAAATGTGCTTAGTTGGTTAAATATGGAAAACCTTCGTCAGTTTTTTTTATTTTCTTTGTATGTTTTCTATATGTCTAATGTTGGTTTTCTACTTTTTTAAGGCTTGTTTTATACTTTGCGGATAGACAGCCATTTATACATAAATGACCATAGGGGGGAAGGGGGGGCGGGTTTCAACGAAGTTGAAACGGGGGGGTTGGGGGGGAGAGGTTAAACGAGTAGTTTCGTGGCGGGTTTCAATGCGGTAAAGAGTAAGACGAATTAAGGTAGAATAAGTCCTCCAAGGTGTCCTTATTTTTTTTAGGAGGGTACTTAAAATTTGGGTGAGGTGCTTATTTTTTTTTTCTAAAAAAGGAAAAAAAGTCAAGTTTTTTCTTAAAAAATGAACTTTTTTACAAAAAAAGTGAACTCAATGTCCATTTTTGGTTTTTATCTACTTTCAATAGGAGAAGAGGTTGAAGCGAAATAAGCCTTCGTGTTAATTTGGGGGGGTAAGTCCCTTTTTTCCAGAAACAAGGACTTTTTTTTCAACTATAAAATGGAAGACTTGTTTATATGAAATGAGGCTTGTTTAGGTGTCCTTGCAAACTTACTTATTTTATTTTGAGGGTCGGCCAAACCGAAAGTCTATAAAAGTAAAAAACTTTTTTTTTCCTCGGACATGGGGATAAAAAATAAGTTTTAAGGACATTTTTAAGGACGGGCTGGAGAGGTTATTTCGCCATTATTCCCCTTTCTCTTCCTCTTATACTATTTATAATTTACTTAAAATATCTCTAAAATATTGATAGAAAATAGAAGAATAAAGAAAATAAAAGAAATATAGCCAAATAATGCTCTGGCGGTGTCCTCATTTTTTCCAATAAAGTCCTTATTTTTAATAAAGTCCTCTTTTTTTAAACAAAGTCCTTTTTATGCAAACAAGTTATCAAAGAATGCGAGGCGGATGACACCGCAAAGGGGACTAGAAGGCCTGCAGAGGGCAAATGAGGCCTGTATATCAACCGCGGGGGAGAATTCAACGAGAAGAGCACAATGATTAAAAAGCCACCTCAACCTTAAACCCCGCGTACGCCAGAGAACGCACGTACGCAAGTGCGCAAGCAGAAAGGTAAGGGAAACAATATTTCTGACTTAGAAAAATATAAACTTGTTTAATATACACTGGCCAATGTGGAGTGAGAAGGATAGAAAGTTTGTTAGGCAGTTAAAAGTAGCAGACACTGATCATAAAATTTATAATGTTGTGTCTGACTTTTTTGAAATTAATGCTAAGCCGTCAATGGCTTTTCATAAAGCCATAATTATGTTATTTAGTAATCAAACAACTGAGAAAGAAGCACTTGAAGCATTAAAAGTTATTTACCCCAAGTATGTCTTAATATATCCGAATTTGCAATCAAGACGACAACGAATATCTGAAGTTAGAATGAAGGCAATTAAACCAAATCAAAGTGAAAAAGTTTATGAAATGTCTAAACTAGATAAATACTTCAATTTGAACGAAGATGAAAGAATTGAAATCGTAGAAGGATACAAGAAAGATGTGAAGCAAAAGAATGAAGAAAAAATACAAATAGATGTGCGGGATGTGATGGCGAAAATGAACGATATGATTATGAGCAATGATGTGTATTTGAAACTGCTCGCATTAATGATAGCAACTGGTGCCCGCCCTGTAGAGATATTTGATAAAAATACATATGAACTGGTGCCCGATAAGCCGAGTTGGTTAAGAGTGAATAATCTAGCGAAGAAGCGAGAGGGGCAAGAAAAGAATTGGACAGAAAGGCCAGTTATTCTTTTTACTCCCGCTTTTGTAATTGAAAAGGTAAATTCAATTAGAAACTATTTTAGAAAAAAGAAAGCGGTTATCATTAACAAAGAAGGGGTGCTTGATAAACAAAAGAACAATGAATTGAACAAACGAATAATTAAAATCTTTCCGTGGCTGGCGGATTATAAACAAAGGTCTTCAATGCTGAGAAAGTTGTATGCAAGTTTATCTTATTCTAATTTTGCCAATCCAAAGTTGGAGAACTATAACACATGGGTAAGCAATGTATTGGGACACGGCGATATGATGACAAGTTTTTCGTATTCGTGGGTAAATGTGGCCGATCCTGAGGAGATTAAAGCAGAAGGGATTAAAACAGAACTTGAAGAGTTAAGAAGAAAGATAGATTTATATCTTAATTTAAATAATATTAGCGAAAACGGAGAAGAAGAAAGCAAATATGAACCATTAGGAAAGAGAGCGAGCCGTGCAGATAAACTTGAATTATTGGAAAAAATATGGAACGATTACGAAGGGCAAATAACAAATACTAAACTACGACAATTAAGCGGGATAGGAGCAGTGCTCGTCAATGAGTTTGTAAAGCAGAAGAAGGAAAAGCCAGAAGAAGAGAAACAACCAGAAGAAGTGAAGCAACCAGTGCGGAGAAGTGCGAGAATTAAAAAGAAGGCTAATACTTAACCACAATCAATGGGGGCACTCTGTATTGCTTCCTGTATTTACTCTCCCACCTGAAACATGCAACGGAGCATATGGTGAACCATTCTATGTAATCCACACTATCAACATTTACGGCGATTATAGGCGGATGTGATTGAAATGTGGGTGCCAGTCCGCATATATCACAAGTCCCTTTGTTGATATTTTTTATGTTTTCCAAATAGACAAAGGTTTTAATGTGGCCAACGATATCCGCGGGCAATTCTTTAATAATAACTGACATGTTTTATAAAATATCTTATAATATAAGATTAGTGTATTTTTGAAAAAAAATACTTACATATATAATAAAAATGAACCTTTTTGGTCAAAGCACGAGCACTCCATCGTCATCATCTACATCGTCATCTTCTTTATCAATAGATAATATTAAAGATGCTTTACCAACAACTGCCTTCGGAGAATTGCGAACGGCCACTTTATCGCCAGTATTACAAAATGTATTTACATATGCCGCGACTACCTTTAATTGCGATATCGGCATAGGCACACCAGCAGACAATTTATGTTTTAGACAATCAAACTCGGGAATGTCAGTTGTGAGAACGGCGGGGAGTGTTGAAAATGTAGTTAGTCAGTATGCGTGGAATGTTGATAAATGTGATAATACGGGAAACTTCCCCACGATTGATTTTACTAAATTGAATGTGTTTGAAATAGTCGTCCAATATCTGGGCAGTGGCCAAATTACATTTAAAATTGAAAACCCGCGCACTGGACGAATGGAAGTAATTCATGCGATTAAATACGCGAGCACTGCTACTACTCCATCATTGGATCAGGCGGCGTTTGCTATTTACGCGAAGGCGTATTCATCAACCCTTCAATCCGTTGTAATGAAAACGGCGAGTATGTTTTTGGCAGTTGAAGGGGTTATTGATAGGACTATTGCTATAACTAATTCGTATGACAATGTCAAGAGTATAGGATCAACTGAGAATGCCATATTTACTATTAGAAACCGCACCACATTCAACAGCAAAACGAATTACAACATAATCTACTTTGAGAATTTGTGTATAAGTAATTCTGATACTAAAACATGTATTGCGAGAATTATTCTTAATACTACATTGGGAGGAACACCTTCTTATTCAAATTACGATACAAACACATCATTGGCCGAGGTAGATACGGCGGGAACAACCAGAACGGGTGGAAGTGTGATATTTACATATGTGCTGTCTGCTGGCTCATCCATATACATTGATTTGTCTCAATATAATATCAAGATAGGGTCAGGTAAGACATTTACTATATCCGCACAAAATACAAGCGGTGGAACGGCGAGCATTTACGCTTCATTGAACTGGATTGAAGACCAGATTTAAACAAAAAAAATACACACTTTCAAAAATACAGGCTTTCAAACTTTTTTTCTATCTCTACTGCTAGATTGTTAATATTTGTTTTTTTTTGTCATTTCCTCAACAATTGGTGCATGGTATTTCCTTAAATACCGATAAAACTGATCCATATTAGTCCCGCACGGGATTATATCTTTTTTTTGTTTCAAACGGCACTCGTTGATAGCCGTTATCAACTTAAACAATTTATCTATATTGTCCAAAAATATCATATATAATAAGGGAAATTATAGTCCAAATGTAAATAAACCGATAGGATTAAGCATGATAGACTTTGAGAAGAATTGAAACCTCAAAGTTCAAAGGAACCTCCAAAACTTCACCGCCCGCATTTCTAATTACAATATCAATAGACCTTAAACTTTTCGTCGTATTAAATGGCACATAATCGGCGACATCATTAGAACTCTCAAAGTAGCACTGGACTCCATACTGCTTATCTAAGTTACATTTACCGACCACGGAGAAATTACCATTTGCTTCAACTAATTCAGACTGATTTAAAGCACGGCTATGAACATAAACGGCCGTTTCACCGATTAGATTGACTATAGACTGCATGGTGCTACTCGCCGCCGCCGAGATATCGGCAGTTAGTCCTATCTTGTCGCTAATCGTGCTGTTATCGTAATCAAAAGCATACGTATCACCAGTGAAAGCGAAATTCAATTTATTAACGGAGTTCAAAGTTATAACTACGGAGTTAGGGGTAATTGCTGAATTAATCGCAGTTTGAAGAGCGGTAATAAATGTATCAATGGTGTATTGATTTGCTGTTACGATTGCCGTTTTTGTAGCAGATCCAGTTGTTTTAATCAATGTGAGAGTGTTGGCATAACTCGGTATGTTTGGGAAAACATTTGGAATAGAGATACTTTTAACGACATAAGCACTGATTATATCAATATTACGACCAGTTGCTGGTAAATCAACGACGAAACGGCCATTGTGAGTAGAAGCGGATTTGGATTCTGTTTTATTGCTTGACGAAACACGAAGGAGGAAATTTTTGCGGGTTCGCTTTTCGTCTTCAAGATTGGAGATAGTAAAAGACATTGCTATATTATATTATATTTTAATTTTTAATTTTTTTTATTGTTTTACGACGCATCTGCTAGGATAGATAGCCGCGACTTTAACATATTTCAACCAAGCAGTGATGGCACGAGTAGCATTATCGGCCGCATAACGAAGAGTGACTTCCGCAGTTCGTGAGTTATTAACCGCAATACCAGATGCTCCAATATGTGGCGACTGATTGAGTGTCTGGACAATGGTAGCAAATCCTCCGTTATTATCTGTGTCAGTAGAGCCAGAGGGGTCATAATATTTACGAAAGTTTTCAAGAGAAACAGATGAACACATATAAGCATCACGGATACCCATAGTCGCTTGTAGATTGTTAATATACAATTCCGCACATCCTCTTCTAACAGCAGCAACCGTGTCGATGCTTCCTCCAAGTTCCATCTTCTGTTGTGGAGCATACCAATCACCAATACGGCATTGATATTGTTTATAAGGCATTATAGCAGTTCCAAGGTTATCAATGCTAGCATTGTCAGCAAGCACATTTTGAGTTACGATATACAAGCACTGAGCACGAGCAACTGCTTTATTTACTTGAAGATTAAAATCATCCGATGTCCCTGGGTTCGCCTTTTGGTTGTAATATGTTTCATAAGTGTATGGGAGCCCATCCTTGCTTCCCATCTGTTCCATAACATTTCTCTGGACACTAGGAGCAAGAGAGAATGTCTCCAACATTACAACTGGATTTGATATGGTGAAAGTCAAAGCAGTTCCACTAAACTCAGAGGGAACTCCACCAGTGGCAGATCCAATAATAGCAAATGCTTCCTGAGGCGGTGCAAATGTCAAGCGAAGCCTCATACCACTAATCAAAGAGGGAGGAATGAGAGTTTCTTCATTAAACACTCCTGAGAAGTAATGGAGAGGAATACAAACTTTCAAATAATTACCAGTGGCCACGGCACTTGGAGTATTGACAGCAAAATCAAGTATAACTTGATCAGTAACATTAGCATTAACTTCAAGACTTTCTCTCTGTCCAGCCATCTGTGCATGCCGACGATAATCATAAGGGTAATGCCACGGGAGAATATTTCGCACCATCTTGTTCAAATCTTCAATTCGTTCAAGTTCGCTACCATCCTTACTTTCCAACAAAAATCGTTCAAAAATAGCAGTTGCTGGAGTATTTAGGAAGCCAATGGCACAATCGTTATCTGCTTTAGTGTCCAACCCGTCTGCCTTAATATCAAACGACAAATAACAATTCTTTCCATAGACAAAATCAGTGCTCGCCTGTAATGTAAAAATCATTTCAGTCCCCGACGCACTGGTATAAGTCTGCTGGTCGGCGAAGTTCTTCTTAAAGATACTTCCCTGTTCAGAGAGCGCCAGACTTGCTGGAAACTCATATCTGAGGTTGTTGAGGGTCATCAACTCCTCAGTAACTTCAATCTCCTTTTTTTCCATTTTTGTGTGTGGGTGTGAGGTGATAAAATTCACGATGCTACTACACTAAAAAAATAATAATAGAAATTAAAAATAATTATTTATTCACCTGAAACGGATTGTTTAATAATATCAACAGATTTTTGTATATTGTCAAGTCTCGCATCTTGTGGTGAAGTCAATTGAAACTCTCTTGCCTCAGCATTCTCAACTGCTTTCTTTAAATAAGCCAAACTGCTAACAGCAGTGTCCAAATCAACAACATCCGCATTTTCTTTTTTATCAGAAATGTCTGTTAATGTGTTTTGAAGAGTGCTCTTCTCATACGGGACAAGATCGCCAAATTCGGTCAGTGGCTGATTAACTAATGGGGCACCATGACTACTCCACAATTCAAACTGGTTTAGTTGAAACCCATCACTTTTTGGTCGGTTTGCTTCATTTATCTTTTTAATAAAGTCAATTGGCAAACGATTTGAAGCACTTGAGTTTTTAATCATTATATAATATAAGTTAATTTAATTTAAATCAACTTTAAAATATATTTTATCAATTACCATTAATTATTTTTTTCATAATTTGTAAATTCTGGTGTGTAATTCTTTCCTCTTTCATTTTCTTTAAATCCGCTATGGCTTGATTTACATCAACATCATTAGTTTCAGTAACCTCCTTAGGTGGTGGTGGAGTTTCCTTAGAAGCATCTTCCATTGCTTCTATCTTATTTGCGGGTGTTGTGGTAGTTTGTTTCGGCACAGCAACAGGAGTGGGATTGAAAGATTTGGGTAAAGATTGTTCAATCTTAAGTGCTGGAGACATCTCAATAGGTTTGGCATTTGGTTTAGGCAATGAAGTTTTTGCGGTTTCTATGTCTGGTATTTTTCTTTTTAATGATTCATCTGGCATTTGGTCTAGTTGCTGTTCATTGGTCTTACTCCTCTTGCTTACTTTTGGTTTTAATTGACACTTAATCTTGCCACTCTTAATATCCGCTTCTATCGTCTTTACTGCTAAGTATTCGGGCGATCCCTTACGAATTGTTACGAATTTTCCTTGCGCATTTTGTTTATACCAAATAGCGATTGCTTGTTGATAGCAAGTCTTGTATAATTTAGTTGTTTCCGTCATGACATATATTATGGAGAAAAAAAACCATTTAATTTAATTTTTTTACAGGTTTGTCATACCTCTATCCTTATTTAATCGCAATATAGTAGAGAAATTCTTTCTAAACTGGGTTGTTCTATCACTGGCAGTGTTGTTAATTGCTAGAAATGAATAAGGTTCTGCCGTAGCATACTTAACCATATTGTAAAATTCCTTTTTGGTGAGAAAAGGACTTTCATATTCATCTGCCAGTCTGTCAAGTTCGCTCCGCCTTACTCCATTAAAAATAATCATCCAATGGCAATTAATTCTTATTCTTCGCGGGAGTTGTGTATAACTCTGAGTTGCTACCCAGACTGACACTTTAGCATGTGTTGAAGCGAAAAACAACTCGGTAAGCACTTCTGATTTGAGAAAGGTTTTACTCTGTGCTATGTCATCCAATAACAATAATATCTTTGGTGCCTTCTTAAACCCTTTAGTTTTAATCAGTTCTTTTTGTTTAGTTAATATTTCGCGCATTAGTTCTGGGCGGTCTTCTTTGATTATGTCTTCTTTTTTTAACTTGAGAGTGTCCTCCAAAATTGGGCATGGACTTAAGCAAAAGACAACTATTCTATCGTAAAAACCTTTCAACATGTTCTTTTTGGCGAGTAGATTACAAATCATAACTGATTTACCCCCGCCAGTGCTTGCGCATATAACCATAGTCCCCATTGCTGGCAATATTCCTTCTTTTTGAATAGGGAGCAATTCAACGCTATCTCTTTGTGTTTTAATTGGTTGTATTTCCAAGTCATTGTGAAATTTGGGCGGTTTTTTGCTATCTAACTCTGTTATTACTGGCCTGTCAATAGTAAATTCCTCGTGTGCTTTTTCTATGTTGGTCTTCTCCAGACTCTGCTTCAAAAGTGTTTTTCGTGGCAACTTGTTGGCTATTAATCCTCTACGTATGGATTTAGGCATCTAAAGTTGATTTAATTTAAATTAAATTATCTTATATTATAAGATATACTATATTATGGGTTTTGAAAATAGTTTGGATTGTATCTATAATTATCATATTCGGCACCAAAGGGTTGGGGTGGTGAAGCATAATTATAGAAATAAGGAGAGTAAGGACTACCAAAAGCATAATTACTTGGAGGATTGACGAGCGGTTTAAAATCCTTTCTTTCTGAACGAGTTTGAACTTGTCGCGGGATTTCAGCAGGGAAGTTTCTGGTCAGTTTTCGTTTCATTTTTGGAAATGCTCTTTTGTCTTTCATTCTGGTCTGGATAACTGCTCTATTGTATCTATTCAACATAAAGTGATTATTTGTGTTGCCATAACGTGTGTTATCTAGCAATTCAAAATCATTCTTGGTGTCTAGCATGCGATCGCGTCTTAGTTCGTTGCCTTTGATAAGTGGGTTTGTTTGTGAAGTGCCGATACCTCCATTTTGGTCGCTTGGCATTAGAAAACGAATAAGTGCTAACATATCTTCTCTTTCATCGGCGGGAGTTTTACCCATAAGTTTATCAACCAATTGGTCAATGCTTCTCATGCTATCAACCATGGCTTGATTTGGTGTTGTTGCTGGGTCTGGGTCATCTGAAACTTTGTATTCTTTCATCATTTCTTTGAGTTTTTCATCTTTAACTTTCTCCTCCCAGAATGGGAGCCCCTGTTTTGTTCCACTTTTATAAACACCTCCTTCATACTCTGGTTGTGGATTTGGTGGTGCTGGTGCTTGCGTTGTTTGCGGTGGCATGGTTTGTGGTGCTTGCGTTGTTTGTGGTGCTTGCGTTGTTTGTGGTGCTGGTGGCATGGTTTGCGGTGGCATGGTTTGCGGTGGTTGAGTTGGTATTGGTGTTTGTTTTCTTGGCACGCTCGCATCCCTCAATTCTAAATCTTCTAATTGCTTCATTTGGTCTGGAGTTAATTTACCCCTCACTTCTTGATAAATTCTCTTATCCAAAATATCATCCGCATCTGCTACGTCTGATATACTAACACCTTGATTTAGTGCTTGTTTGATAGCCTCTTCCCATCCAACTTTTGGATCGTCATAATTGGAAAGTTTAATTTTCTTTCCAGTTTTCTCTTTCAACGATTTAACAAATCCCTTTAAGTGCCTCTTTTGGGCGCCTTTATCATCAAGTATGAGCAAGTTATTGCCCAGTCCAATAGTATCTGCTACTACCATATTGTCTGAGTATGCGATCGGGACTTCAACACTAAGATTTATATCTTTTTCTATACTTGGTGGAATATCTTTTGTATTTATTTTTTCTATAAAATTATTAATTGTAGTTTCATTTGCTGGTGCGATAAGAGAATATCCTTTCACACCATCGGCTTTTTCTTGCGATTTAACCATTTTGTTAAAACCATCAACGAGTTCCGCATATTGTTTATTAAATGTAGCAGGATTTACCACTTTATTTACTTTAAATGTGGCATCCTTATCAAAACTGCCCACATTTTTCATAACCCCAATCATAGACATTAATGTTTTATCTACATCGCCTATAAATCCATTATACTTCGCATCTGGAGGAGTGGTTTTGATAGTTTTCCAAAACTTCATCGCATCCCAAAAAGATACTCCGCCACGTGCCCTTCCCTGTGCTTCCAAGGCCATTCTAGATATATCCGCTTTTGAAAACCTTGAGTTGTAATTGTCAAAAATACTCTTAGCAACTTCGGCCGTAGCCAATCCATTACTCGTTAGATAATCACTCATATTGGTAATTCTTTCAAAGTATCGTTTATCGGCAAAGTCTTGGACATTCTTATCGCCAGTAGCATACAATAAATCATGTTCAAAAGCAACTAAATCCAAAGCATCTGCTGGGAGAATGTAAGGAAACTTACCGCGAGTTCTATCTTCTAATTGAAGACGGCTTTCCACTCGTGTGCCCCCGCCATTATAATTACTTCCCTCGGTATGAATTCGTTCTTCTTCCAACTTAATGAGAGCATCTGGTTGAGCAGACCATGTTTTATATATTTCTCCAAGTGCTTTTCCAAGACCGAGAACCGTCATAGTCTCTACGCCTGTTTTAAATGCGCCCCACGCATTTAAAGACATTATTCCAGTGGCTAATCTGCTCGCATATTCTCTTAATACATAATCACCTATTCTTTGCTGTCCGCTCGCGATTAAACGAGGATTAGGAGGAGGCAAACCCTCTGGCACTTCATTTCTTGCTAGTGCCAGCAAAAAGGTATTGAGAGCATCTGCTCTTCTTCTTCCAAGTAATCCAACATTCATTACACGTAGTTGTGGATTGTTGGCAATTAATCTCAATATCTGTCCCCATGCTATCCTTCTCACACCATATCGCCCAACACCTGTAGCAAGGTTAAGTAATCTATTAAGTCTGGGGCTCATAATTATCTCCTGAATACTTCTAATAATAGCATTAACAAATCTTTCTACACTTCGGGGGTCATCACCTATTCGTGGCACAAGCATCTTGTGTTCGTCGCCTACCTGTGCTTCTATTAAAGCATCGTCTGGGTGTTTTCGCTCCCACTCTTCTCGGTTTTCTTTCCATTCTTTGTAATCTTGCTCCGCTTGCGCTCTATCCTCTCTTCGTATTACGCGAGTTTTGTCCGCTTTGCCTTTGTTTTTCATATACATTAAACCCTTATCAGTTAATCGTTTTAAGGCTTCTTCTTTATATTCTTGTTTTACCAATTGTGCTATATCACGCTTCATTTGCTGGATATTGTCTTCTATGTGCGCTATATCATATTTATCGTTAGCCATCGCTAATTTCGCATTTCAATCATTTGTTCGTTCATGGGGGCAGTTCCGTGTTTTCTTTCAAATTCTTTCATATCAATGCCGTCATCTTGAAGGTGTGCTTTCAGTTCATCGTAATTCATATTTACATAAATACTTCGCTTATTGTCCAACACACTAATTCTATCTTTTAAATCCTCCATAGTATTTCCTCTTTTTGTTAAAGCATCCAAAAATCTATCCGCTCTAAGCCTCTCGCGGGCTTGATTATTGACACCTTCATTAACTTGTTCAGTCCAATCAGCATCTGTGTCTTCCAATAAATACTTATGTTCGCGTCTAATTTCATTGTAATACGTAAAAAATGGTTTTTCGTGTCGTGGCATTTTTTATATCCGCTATTATATATCATGGAAAATAAAAAAGAAAAAAGCAAGGACGAGCAACAACTTGAAGAGTTGGAACGGCTTGGAAAGGAAATTGACCAAATCCGCATCACTCAGAACTTGGTGAATAGAAACCCCAAAATTTTTAGAAAACCTGAAAATATCCTTTACCGCTTACCGCTATCAGATAAGCAACGAGAGGTAATTTATAATAATATAATTAAAGAGAAAGATAATATATAATGTTGTTAATATTGCTTTTTGTGTGCTCGGTTATGTCGCGGACTGCCTGCGACTTTTACTCGCGGATAAGTGAAAAAAAGAATATAAGTTGTGTTTATTGTATTCAAAAAGGTATAGATACTAAATTTAAATGTATTTACAAACCGATGAGTGATTGGTGTGTTAGTTTTGATGAAGCAATGCCTTTAATCTGTGATGGTGATAATAGATGGTATATGACACATATATACGAATGCTCACTTCTTTGAAGAAGGCGATGGAAGGCATATCCCAAATCAAAAGTGTTAAAATACCGACATAAGTATTAGCAACCTCACAAGGTAAGTTCTTTTCAGATAGCCTTACGATACAAAGGGTTATAATGGCGATAATGATACCCATTTGAAATAAATATTTAATCATTCTGCTGTCGGTTTTCTTGTTTGACATACAACAATTCCAGTTATCCTCTAATTCGTGCTCTACTTTTTTTTCCTCAGTCTTTAGTTCTACTTCAAGAACACGGAATTTTAACTCGGGAGTTAGTTCGCCATCCATATCCATAATAGGCGGTGGTCTGTGAAGTCTAGTCGTATTATTGTTTGACATTTTCTCTAATTTCTTGTAGTATATTCATGAGATTTTTATTTTCTTTTTCTAACAAATCTATCCTTTCTGATAATTGTTGAACCGATTTAATTAATGGTGCGATAAACTCGGAATAACCTATACCATAACCGACATCACCACTATCAACACATTTAACATCTTCTGGATTGATACTCACACCCTTCCATTCGTATTCCGCTCTTTGCTTTGGACACGGAACCATAATTGTTTCTTTTATAAAACCGCCAAAATCTAGCATATCCATTTCTGTTAGTATTTCTTCTAATTCCTGTGCTATTAAGCCAGTCCTACATTTCTTTTTGTCATCAATCATACGATAGCAAACTGGATTTAACTTATTAATAAAATCTAAGCCTAAACAATCCTTTATATCTTCTTTTTTTCTCCTGTCTGAATATTGAATTGGATTAGACAATACCCACAACTGACCATCGCTCGCTCTTAATGACATTAAAGCAGTATTTGAATTATTCTCCCATATGAACCCACTCGTTGAAGAACCATTAACTCTAAATCTAATAGCATAAGAAGTTAATCCTCCTCCTCCTCCTGCTGGTGCTGTTCCTGTTCCACTTAATGTTTTATTTGTCCCAGACTGAGACATATAAATTCCCCAGTTTGGGTCAGTAGCATCCCATACAAATATTCCGCGGCTACTACCCCCGTCTGTTTGTCCTTGAATTGCTATTTTTGCCCCATTAGTTGTTGCCGATGCCGTTGTTAGCACCCCAGAATATGTAATCCCCGCATTTGCCGTTATTGCCTTTGAAGCAGTGATTGCTGTGTTGTTAATTCTAAATAATTCTGTCGCCGCACTATGATAAAATACGTGACTATCGGCAGAATTAACATTATATAACAATGTATTATTAGCAACACCAAATCCAAGAAAAGCAGTCGTTGATGGTGTTCTCCATCCCATAAGACCAGTTTATTATTTGCCAACGCATTTCTATCAATGAAAACACTTTTTCCAGCACCTACTACTATATTGTCGCTTGTTGTTAATGTTGTTGTTGATATACCCGCACTAGCCGTTATTAGACCCGCTGTGCTTATGTTCATTGCCTCAGTCATTGTTATAGATTGACCAAGTGTTCCTCCATTTTTGTAATTAAAACTGAGTTTGTTTAAGTATTTCGCTATTTGAAAATTTGATGATGTGTTTGAAGATAATATGTTCGTACCATCAAAATAACAATCAAAATATAAATTGACATTGTCGTGTGCCCAGTTTAATAATTGAAATGTTGGATAAGCATCCGCCGTCGTTATTGCCTGTAAGTGTGCCCCTCCAATATTACCAGCCGTTCCATACAATTCTAATCCACCCGTCGCTCCTATTCCTTTTGTTGAGTTGCCTATGATAATTGGTTTGCCTGATGCTGTTGTTATTTTGTCGGTTGTTGTTAATGTTGTTGTTGATATACCCGCAGTTGAAGTAATTGTCGTTCCAGTTATTGTTCCACCATTTGTTATGTTGTTTGAGTTCATATCTAAGGCACCATAAAACCGCATACCGCCAGCATTGTTAAAACGGACAATGTCAGACGAAGCACTTTTATTGTCCAAAAGTTTTGAAATATAAAGTCCCGCCCCTTTTACATCAGACGCTACATTCGTGAATACATAACCTCGTTGGTTCGCGGTTCCACTTGTAGCGGTATTTAGAGTAAATAAGAAATACTGATAATCTCCTGATGTCTGTGAAAAGAATATGTCTCCTCCATTTTGGTTTAATATCCTCGCCCCATTATATGTTATATTTCCACCATTAGTGATAGTTTGATTATTAAAATCAGCATTGTTCGTTAAAGTTAGATATTTTATCGTAGTGCTTGCCCCATTAAATGTTTTACTTCCTGTTATGGTTTGGTCTGTTGTTAGTTTTACATTTTGCCCGTCCAATGTGTCCGCATACCCTTTTGTCGCTCCGTCTGTTGATAATGTTGGAGTTCCAAGGTTGGCTATTTTGCTACTATTACAATCTAGCCCCGAAGCATTTACCCAACCGACGATTGTCCCATCAATAATGAAACTTATTTTTTTCGCATTTATTTCAAAGTTATAATTTACACCAGTGCCCATATCAAGGCATCCGATAGTTCCTATATTGGCTGTGGAGTTAAAAACCACGAAAGTTCCTTTTGTTGTCGCATTCGTTGAATTTCCAGTTATTTCAAGGGCACTGCTAAATGTCTTAATTCCTGCTATGGTTTGGTTTCCTGTTAGTTTCACATTTTGTCCGTCTTTTGTATCAACATAACTTTTGTTTGCTCCGTCCGTTGTTGCTGATGGTGTGGCTAAGTTTGTTATTTTGTTGTTATTCAAAGATAGTGTAGTGCCAGTTGCGGTTATAATTAAAGTATTACCTGAATATAACTCAACATACGAACCCGTTATTTGTATCGGATAATAAGTCGCAGTTGCTATTTTTTGTGCGGCAATCATTCCAATATTTGTCGCTGTATCAAAGGCAATACCGATACCATCAAAAGCGGTTGGAGCAGTAGCGCCCCGTACTTCTATTGTCGAAGTAAATTTTTTATTCCCTGCTATGGTTTGGTCTCCTGTTAGTTTAACGACAGAAGTATCAAGAGTAGAAACATCAACACCATCAACAAGATTAACATTTGTTATGCTTTGGCTTTTCATATCAATCCCCGCACTAGCATTTATTATGTTGCTGAATGTTTTGGTTCCTGCTATAGTTTGGTCTCCTGTTAGTTTAACGACAGAAGTATCAAGAGTAGAAACATCAACACCATCAACAAGATTAACATTTGTTATTGAAAATCCTCCCATATTTAAACTGCCCGTCATAGCCGTTGTGCCGTCCTTTGCCAGTTTCGTATCGGTATATGCTTTTGTTGAAGCATCGCCGTCATAGAATGGTGCGGGCAGTCCGCTGATTGCTGTCGTGCTGTTAAAATTAAAAACATTACCCGTCAATGTTATTCCGCCCCCTGTTGTTGGAGCAAAAAGTATGGAAGAACCAACAATAGTTAGTGGATAGCCCGTTGCTCCATTTGGCTCTGCTGAATAGATAGAACCTATATTATTGTTATAGTTGAAGAACAACCTCCCTGTGTTTAATGAATTTGAGTCTTTTATACCCAAATAAGTAGTAAATATTTTGTTTCCTGTTATTGTTTGGTCTCCCGTTAGTTTAACCACAGAAGTGTCAAGGGCAGAAACATCAACACCATCAACCAAATTTACATTTGTTATACTTTGGCTTTTCATATCAATCCCCGCACTAGCATTTATTATACTGCTAAATGTCTTAATTCCTGCTATGGTTTGGTCTCCTGTTAATTTAACCACAGCACTATCAAGAGCCGAAACATCAATACCATCAACATTACCGACATTTACTATATTAAAACTTCCCATATTCAAATTTCCAAACATCATAGTGAGGCCATCCAATCTAAGAAAAGGTGAGTTTGTATTGCGCCATTGCCCTGTGCTATAAATGAGTAGTTGGTTATTTGTGGGTGTGCCTGTTATGACTACATCCGTTAATTTATCCAATTCAAAGTCGCTTATATAACTTGAAGTCAATGTAGCAAATGAAGTATTGCCGAGCCCATCCGTTTTTAATATTTGATTAGCCGTGCCGTCCGCTAATGGCAAATCATATTCATTATTAATTGACACATAACCGCTGTCAGATATCAACAAAGAGGAGTTATTATTTCGCGAGGATATTGTTATGTCGTCTGTCCTTGCTTGGATTGAGTTTGCTTCTATGTGGTCGCCGTATAATACACCATCAACTTCTAAATCCTCGTCTATTATCACAGACCCGTAATAGTGATATGCCCACGGATTTCCTAAATGGTTCATATTTAAATTCTATTATTTTATAATAAATCTTATAATATAAGATAGATATATATTTAGTCTTAAAAAAATGAATATATTTGGCCGTTCGCAAGAGCAACAATCTATTGACACAAAAACAATCGCGGTCGTGGCTACCCCGACATTATAATAACAAGAAACATTCAAAATGCGTATGTTGGCCTTGATCTTAGGTCGTGGATGACTAGTTCAACATTCGCAACTCTATGTACGGGCGGATATGGTAGCAAAACAATATCAAGTTTAGGCTATGGTTATTTTGTTAATGTAGCATTTCGCGGGTCTTTGAATTTACCCGCGCCGACTGGCATAGCAACATTCCAATTTTGGTTTCATATCACAGATGGCACGAATACATATGATTATTATACCGAAGTGCTAAATTATACAACCGCCATTGATTATAAGTCTTTTGATTGTGTGTGGCTAATCCAAAGATATGGAGTTCAAATGAATTTGATATGGCAGATGACCTGTCCAAACCCCTCGGACACTACCAACAACCGCACTATACGAATTGTAGATAATACAACAAATGATGCTCTGGTAACGTATGCGACTGGCGCACCATTAACCATAGAAGTATATTACAAAACGGCATCTGCGGATTATGTCTCTTTTAAACCATCATATTTTAATATTGATGTGATGAGAGACATAGCACTAACTGCCTCTTACACGTGAAACCTGTCATACATATCTTTTAATGTTGTTAATTTGCCCTCGTGTTGAGATAAAACATCGCGGAAAAATGTCTTATAATCTAACTTACCATATTTAAGAGTGGGGCGTTGCTCTGGTGGTATGTGTGCGTATCTGCTTTCGTGCCATTTCTTCATATCCTCCTGTAATATGGTGCGGTCATCCACTTTCATATACAAGAAATTAAACGGGTCTTTTGATACTTTCAAATGTGCCGTTATTATTTCATAGCAACTATACCCGTCCTCGGGTGGATTCCGCTTTGCTTTAATCGGTGTTTTCTTCTCTTCTTTTGCTTCCGTTTCCTTTTTTTCTATTTCCTCGCCCACATTAACCTTGATTTCAGTAATGCCTGTTTCTACTAAATCCGCCGTTTTGAATGGCACACTCTCTTCCTCAGCCATACTGCTAACTATGTTTTCCAGTGTAGTGGCCGACGGCATTTCTACTTTTACATTGTCGCTAGTATGTTGATCAACATTTGGTTTGTATTGTTCATAAAATGATACAATGTCGGGTTTCGTCCATTTAATGGTCGGTTTCTTAACATTGCTATCAATCTCCCATTTGGCGATCTCGTCAAGGTAGAATTGCTTTGTGCTCATACTATATAATGGATAGAAAAAGAATACCAGAAGGTATAATTGTTTATTCATCGTCGTCGTCCTGTGTGCTAAATCGCCATTCTTGGTCGCCATAAATAGTTCGCCATGTGTTCTGGCATTCTTCCAGAGAGGGTAATTGTATAAATCTTGGTCTCCTTCCGCCTATGGTTTTCTTTGTTTCCCTTGCATCGGGGATCAGTTTTTTCATTTGCATCCAGAAACTAGTTCGTGAGGTATGGGGATCGTTAATATTTGATTTGTATATGTCATACATTACTTCTTTTGAAACTTCTTCGCCAAATTGTATTTCTGGCATTCCGCTTGAAATATGGCCATCGTTTAAACAATCCAACCACCACTTTCTTATTTTAGATAATGTTTTTGCTTTTTGTTGTCGTAGTCCGCCTGTTAATATCGTCTCGCGATCATTAAAAGTGCTAAGGTCTCGTTCGGCAAGAAACTTCGCCAGTCGCTGTCGGTCAATTGCACGAATATCCGCAATCACTTTTCTTTTTTCGTTTTCTTTCATTAGTGCCAATTCGTCCGATACTTCTAATACCAGCCATCGTTGCTCCGTTGTTCCTGCGGGGACAACCCATTCTTCGTTAGAAGCAAGCACCAAGAAGAAGATATTTTCTAATGTGAGATTTGGTAAATATTTTTGTTTGAGAGTGAGTGTATTTTCGGATACCATTTTCTTAATAGTGCCCGCTCGTTCCTTATCACCACCCCACACCATTTCGTCCATATATACGACTATAGCCCGTGCTAGTTGTGCATTGAAGTCTCCCAATACTTCTTTCACATCGGAGGGCTGAAAGTAATATTCGCCACCAATAATATCTTTGAATATTTCAAGGATAATTCCCTTACCTGCTCGTTCTGTGCTGGTTAGCACCAAAGATAAATGTAATTTCTCCCACGGCTTTTGGTAAATGTGTGCAAACATATCTAAAACCTTTTTATAGACATTTTGGTCTCCACCGCACCATCTGTTTAGAATATGTTGAAAGAATGGCTCGTTTTTCTCTTCTTCTGGAGTAAATGATTTCACATCGTGCAATGTGTCGGCGGGGACGGCAAATCCTTTGAATAAGTTGTAAAACCCTTTTTTATTGTCATTAAAGTATGCCTTGGGGTCAAAGATAATATCATTTACCTCTCGTCGTTTCGGGTGAGTATTCCACATTTTGTATAAATCAACAACATTCAATGTGGCGGGGTTTTTGCCTAGTGCCATCCAGTCTTCCTTTGAAAGATTAGTCTTTATTCTTTTGTTTTTGAAGAAGGCCTCCATCGCCGTTTCTGTTTTTTAACGAAACACCATTTTATCCCTAGCATCAATGTATTCTTCAATTATGGTTGGCTTTGCCAAGTTAGCAAAACAATATGATTTGTTCATCCATGCCAAAGCGGTTTCTAGAAAATCTTTGAATTTGTCAATCGTCTTACACTCACTACCGAATTGCCGTAAATCATCAATAGCGTTGATATTATGTGCAATTGCGAGAGTAAATTCATGAATTCGCACATCTTTACCTTCACAACCCGTATCATGGCAGTAGAAATAAAGCCCGTCTCGTTTCCCACAACATAGCAGTTGTCGCTTTGGTTCTCCTCGCCATTTATGATACATTTTCTTATTCCTTTTGTTTTCAAAACAAACATTCGTTGCTTTTGCTCTTTTATCTCCACATTAGCCACTTTGCTGAGTATGATTTGTTCAACATCCGCAATGGTTATGTGCTGGTATCGTCGCAGAGAAGTGTATTCGGGCAGTTTAACACTATAATATGAGGTTTTGTCGGGACGCATGATTAAGTAATCATCAATATCCACATCTTGCAATAGTTTTAATGTATTGGTTTTTGGTGTATAAGAGTATGGAAGCAACACACGGCTACTCCCGTCTTTGTGAGAGTAAATAGTGCGAAATGCTCGGTTCTTGTTATACACGGAGATATCCAGAATGGTTCGCAGTTCAATTTTTTTATCCTGTCGTTCAAAGGTAAAGCAGAGGTCAGTGTAATTTTTTTCAATAATGGTTTCAACGAATTTCCAAAATTCTTTTTGTGTGTCGCAGTTGGCAAATACGAAGCCGTTGTCATATGAAAAGTGGCACGACATCTTATCACCCTTGCAAGCATCCAAGTATTTGGCCTTTTTCGGGTTGTATTTCATACCAAGTAGTTGAAATACATTTTCTATTAAATCGTTCCATCGTTCATACATCTTCTCTCGCGAGATACTCAAGTTATCGCCGTCCAAATCGGCAAACATTCGCTGTGGCTTACCATCCATCAACACTTCGTAAAATTGTTTTTGTTCTTCGGGGGTTTTTTCAATCAATTCAATAAAGTCTTCTTGGTTTGGTAAAGTAGTAAATTGTTTGTTGCCCCATTTGATAAGGATTTCGGCCGTTTTGCCCTCCAGTGCTT
>WBZZ01001711.1:0-30000 GCA_019918135.1 Paulinella micropora
GCCCTTGACTGGTAGTCCGCACGATAGTTTTCCTTACCCGATACGAATTCAATCGTGAAGTCATATTCGGATAGCTCCAACTGCCATCTTGCCAACCTGCCCGTGTGATCCTGCGACATCAACCACTGTAGGTTGTTGTGATCCGACCGCACTGTCGTCCCCTTTGCCCCCCACAGATAGTCACGCAGTTTCTTGAAACCCCAGACTATGGCCAATGCCTATCTCTGCCGCGTGCAGTACTGTTGTTCTGCCCGTGTCATTCGCCGGCTCAGAAACATCACTGGCCTCAAACGCCCCTCGTCGTCCTTCTGTTGCAGAACCCCTCCTATCGCATATGCCGATGCATCCGTGTCGAGTATGAAACTCTTGTTGAAATTGGGAAGCTGTAATCCGTACCCCCTTGGCTCCATGGGTCCATCAAGATATGTGTCCTTAGTGTTTCAACCGCCTTATGAACCGCTGGTGGCCACGTACTCACCGCACCGCACTTGCCCTCTTTCATGAACAACCGTATTGATTCCGCGATTTTTGCGAATCCCGGTATGAATTCACTATAGTATTGCGCCAAGGACACAAAGGAGTGTACATCGGATCTCGTCGCAGGAAGAGGCATAGCCGCCAGCGCCTCTCGCTTCTTCCTCGCAATCGAACACATCCCGTTCTCAATGTCGTACCCCAGATACTGTATCCGCTTCTGTATGGCACTTCTTAGCATTCAACCGGAATCCGAACGCCTTGACCCATTTCATGATGTCCCGCAAATGTTGTATGTGTTCCTCTACCGAATGCAAGAAAATGACCACATCATCCAAATACGCGAAGGCGTATCCCGTCGTATCCCCGTACTTCTCCGCAAATTCCGCGTCTCGGAAATTCGCACCCAACATCTTTGTCATCGCCTGCTGAAATATGCCCGGTGCCACCTTCAACCCCATCGGCAGAACCTTCCACACTTAGGTTGTCATCCCCACCATGAATGCCGTTAGGTAGCGGCTTTCCTCCGCTAACGGAATTTGCCAGAATTTGCTCTTCAAATCCAACGTCGAGTATATCTTCGCCCTCTGCAACACCTCTATTCCCCTCCTCACGTCTGGCACCGGTGTTTCTATCTTCTTGATGATTTCGTTTATCCTCCAATAGTTGATACACATCCGCAACGTTCCGTCTGGTTTCGGCGCCAATGCATACCGGCGACGCATACTCCGATAGCCGCGCCTCGATCAATTCCTTGTCCAAAAGTTCCGCCGTCATCTCCCTCGCAATCCGATCCTCATGATGGCTTAACCGCGAAGGCCGTCCTATCCCCGGTACCTCTTGCCCCATCCCTCGTTCGAAAACCGCCACGTGGCTTGTCACCGATCCCCCCTCCAAAGGGCCGAAAGCGTCTTCCATGACCCCCATAGCCGCGGCCTTTTGCTCTAAAGTGCCCTCCCATGTCTCTGACTGTTCCTGTAACGCCTGCCTCGCCTTATCCGTCTCCTCCTTGATCTGCTCCTCTGTCGCTTGCCCCTGTATGTCATCCAGCGCTATCTCTGCTCCATCCCCGTCTAGACCCTCCCTCGACCGATTTCAGGTTGGTGTCTTCCGCTCTTGATCCGCGAATCTTGCCAGTTGGTCCATCATCATAGCATACTGAATGGCGTGTGTCCTGTGATATACCCCGGATATGTGCGTAAATGCTTCATCCCGAATGGAGGCCAAATCCCGATCCAGAAGTTCTCTCGGTACCGCCTAGCTATCTTCCTCGATCCGAGTCGGCAAGCCACTATCAACTTCTGTGTGCGACTCAGGATCGGTACCGGGTCCGCGATTCACCACATCTCCGTTCTCCTTCCTACCGGAAACAGAATCGTGAAATCCCCGTGCGAAAGCCGATTTTTCAATGTCTTCTTGATCTGACACCGAATCCGCTACCATGGGTTGGCTTCCCCACCGCTCCTGCAGGAAGTTCAAATCTCCACCTTGG
The DNA here is from genome assembly GCA_019918135.1 of Paulinella micropora. Lineage (NCBI taxonomy): Eukaryota > Cercozoa > Imbricatea > Euglyphida > Paulinellidae > Paulinella > Paulinella micropora. The sequence continues at coordinate 1,967 of WBZZ01001711.1, forward strand.
CCTGGCTAGGCTTGCCCGTATTGCATACTACATATTGCGCCGTAGGCAACACCCGTGTATCCATTTCCTTATGCTGGTATCCCAAATCTCGCCCGTTTTTCGGAAAACCGTCCGATGCCTCCTCCCTCTGTCTCCGGAAATACTCCAACCTCGTGTTGACCAGAGCAACGATTCTGGCCCTCGTCCACTCATCCTCCGACTCGCTCTCCTCTTCCTCTTCCTCGTGTTTCCCAATTGCAAAAACCTCCTGTTCCGCTGCCTTATTCTCCTCTCCCTTCTCAATCTCTACCCGTGCCGCCCTGAAATCGTTCGCCACCCATGCCCCCGGTATGTCTCCTTGTCCCTCCTCTGAGTCGTATTCCACCACTCGATACACCGGAGCGTTTTCCCCCCGTCCATACCGTACCTCTTCTCTGTGACAGTCGATGTGAGTGTGCATCCGCTTCAGCGCGTCAAAACTCCACAGGAGTCCCCCTGTATATGCCGGGACGACCCAAAACCTGTGCGTATATGTAATCCCCCCTTCCAGGTCAAACGCCAGCAGTATCGTGCCCGCCATCGCCGTTGTACCCGACACCCCCTTTACCCAACCCCGTGTCGCCCGAAACCGCTCCTTGAACCATGGTTGTTGCCCGTGTTTATCCAAAAAGTGTTTTCCGATGACGCTGATGGCCGCCATGGTACAATGACCACATCCCCTCCTAAACTCCTCAACTTGACCCGAGTATACGCCAGTGGGAGATTTAATCTTTTAATTTGACTAACCGGCGGCGTCACTCGCATCGCCTCATGCCTCTGACTCACCTTCCAGTATGTCTCCAGCAATTGTCGTTCTCGCTCCCGTGTCCTCTCTCTCTCACTTTCTTCTCGCTTCTTTTCCTCTGCCACCCCCTCTCCCTCACTTCTCTCCCTCTCCCCCTCCAATCTCGCTCTCTCCTTGCCCTCAGCCTCACTGTTCTCGCCCTCTTTGTGCCCTTTTCCTTGTACCCCCGATCCGCTTCATGCTCGCCCCTCTGCCTTCTGCTGTTTTGCATGCCGTTCCCCCTGTCTCTCGTCTATCTCCTCGTCTCTCCCCCTCTTTCTGCCTATGTCAGATCCACATATTCCCGTGTCTTCAAGCTCGTCCCCATCTCGTCCCTTTCCGGGCTCCCGTATCCCTATCCGTCTCCCCGTCGCCGTTGTCGCCTCGCCCTCCGTTCCCCTGTCATATGTCAAACCCCCATTCCCGTTCGTGATCTCCCCTTCACTCTTTCCTGGCTCACCTGCCGTAGAAACCCCGCGATCTTTACGTCATCGTCGCTGTTAGACCTGCGCGGACGCGCTTCCTCTTGCCGCAGAGGTCGCCCCTGTTTATATATACCATGAGTGCGGTCCTGTTCCCGTTCCATCTCCTCTATCGTTTGTTCCGTACCCGCGATGAATCCCGCGCCCTCCGGCTGTCCCTGTCGCTCTTGTGTTCCCGCTCCAGCCCCTGCAATCAACCCCTGTTGATCCGGAAGCACATATGGCAAATGAGAGTGTGGTGTTCCGCTTGTACCCGCTGTGTCTTTCCCAACACCCCACTTCCCGTATATCATGGGTTGTACCTGTTTGTCCATCCCCGGTCTAGGCGCCGCCGCATAATTACCCCGACTCCCTCGAAATCCTCCCCGATATTCGTCCCGATAGCCACCCCGCGATCCTCTCCCGCCGTTGTTGTCGTTCCTCCGATACCCGTCCCGCATTTCCTCCCGTCGCTCTCCCTCCCTTTGGGTCGCATGTTGTAGTAACCCTTATCCTTTCGCGTCCATCCCTTCGCCTTGATATTGGCCTTATTGAACTCCCGCAGTGCCGGGAGTTCCTCTGGCGGGAACATGTCCTCCAACCCTCCTAGCTGCCACATCCCGTGTCATACCGCCTCTTTCAACTCCCAGTATGCCTCGTCTCTTTGTTTCTGCCTGCAAGTGTCTAAATTGTCGTGCCACATATTCATCCCGTGGCTCACCTGGCAGTTTCCCTTAATTCCCAACCAGTGCATAGCGATAGCCGTGTAACATGACTCCTTGTCCCAGTTCTTGGACTGCAGTGCCCGTCTGGTATAATTCGGGAAACCCTCAATCAGCTCCGAGTCCGGCGGGTACCGTGGCTGCCCCTTTAGCTCCGTGTTCGGCAGAGCCCTGTTATGGAACTCTGCGTCGAACTTTACCCTTTCCCCTCCTCGAGGCTCCCAATCTGCATGAAACACTTGCGGTGGTCGCCGCTCCTGTCGTCGCTCCTGGTATCCTCCGTCCCCATACCTCGAGCCCCGTGATCTATACCCCCCGTCATGCCTTGGCGCCCGATCTCCCCCCCCTTGCGTGAACTGTCGCGGTCGTCCGCCCCCTCGAAAACCTCCGCTGCCTCCATAGTTGAACCTTGCCTGTGGCCACTTCGCGGTCACCGCTGGCGATGTGATCACACGATCGATCAAGGCCGGGTCTTCCTCATGTAATACCCAGCTGACCGGATTGTAAGTGGTGTTCAACCCCTGCCATCGGGTTTTGCCCTCCGGCGTGATATCTGCCAACGCTATCACCTGTGCCGCGATCTCCGAAACCACCGCTTTCGTCTCTTTATCCTTCCATATCCCCGCCAGAACCATTGGGTATATCTCCTTCTTCTCATGCAACAGACTGAGCCCCGCGATACTAGCAAAGATGTCTCGTAATGCCGTCCTCTTCGTAACCAGAGCCTGTGCCGCGTCCTTCAGCGCCTCTATCTCATCCCCCCTGTCAAGAAGTTGGTGAAAGTGGTACACGTCGGCGAACACAAAATGAGCGACATCGACCACCACCTTCTTGTTATTCGCCCCTCGCTCCCCGAACTCCTTCTTGAACCGCTCCTCCCATACATGCGTGTCAAGTAACCGCGTGTGTTCGTCCGCCCGATCCTACCAAGTTGCCCAACAAGTAGCACACTTGGTCCGCCGCGTCCCCACACAGTGCCGCATTTGCCTCACTCCGCAAAGCCACAATGAACTTACGTACCTTGTTCATATACTCATACTCGTGCTGTTTGCTCGCAACCATTGGCCTCTCTCCATGTTTCTGCATCAGCTGCGTCTTACGGAGCTGTCCCAGGATCCTGTCCCGTTGTTCTTTACCGTCGATCTTTGACTTGCTTGTGCCACGCCACCTCCGCTTATGCCTTGCCCGCCAACCCTCTAAGGCACCGTGCCCAACCCGTATGGCAATTCTGTATCAGATCCGCCAGTTCCTCCGCCGGGTTCCTGGAAAACGCCGCGTCCCACCTCGTTATCGCATCCGCCATCTTTGCGGCCGCTTGTTGTAACTCCCGTCTCTGCGCCCCCGCTGCCAGACACAACGACTTGATGTCCCCGTTTGATATATATACCCCCTCCTCCAACGTCCGATTCATCACGAAATCGGGCAGCTTCGTTTTACTCACGTTGTCCCGGTAAAACCCAACCCCTATGTACAGCGTTTCCGCCAAATGGATCAGGTCCACCATCATCATCCCCGGCCCATATGTAGGTTTTCCCTTAGGCCACGTCCATGTCGGTCACTGGTCTACCTCGCTGTATATGCCCCCTTCGTCCTCCCTTTTTGTCCACACCTTGTAGTTTTTTGTCGACAACTGCCTGTATATCTCCGGTGCCATCTCCGGCGTACGTTGCATCAGTTTGTGGAAGAATAGCGACATAGTTGGTGGGTTCCTCGCATACGTCGGATCCGATGCCGCCGGCAGTGCCGCCGCCTTAGCCTCCGTGTACCGCATTGGATCCTCCCGTCGGCTCGCCGGTGTAAACGGTATCGCGCGAATGGTCGGTCCTATCCATCTCACGTCCTCGTCGTCTCTGAACTCCGGTGCCCCAGGTTGTGCCTCCATCTCGAATTCTAAAGTATAAAATATATTATGATTGAAACCGTGATCCCATATATACATGTTCCCGTGGCATTATTATGTCTGCTCATTTTATATCCTGAGAGAGAGAGAGAGAGAGAGAGTCGACTCCGAGCCGTGGCAGAGCAGTAAGAGGAGATGCGCCGGTTGCATCGTCCGGCGTTGAGCGGTGAGGAAGAAAAAGATGAAGCTGACTCCCGGAACAGGTGGGGAGAATGGACTAGGCTGTTGTACGACTGGACGCAGGGGAGTGAGTATCCCATGAACAAGCCTAGGTGGCCGAGACATTGGGCCGTAGAAGGAGCAGCAGCAAATAGTGCCGTCGGGTTTCAACCTCGTACTAAGCAGTTCAGAGTCCGAGAAAGGGTGGTAGGCGGTGAGAACGTACTAGAGAAGGAATACGCAAGTTTGCCGGAAGCCGAGGGAGAAGCTGACCCGGTTGACGACCTAGTTCGTTTCATGACCGAACGCGGATGGATGGCTAAGGGGATCCGGCTAGCAGAACAAGCCCTCCTAGGACGGAGTGCGGACAAAGACCCCATGTTCGATTCGGGAGCTACGTTGCACTTTGTGCCGCCGGAGCTGAACAACGCTTGTTCAACATTCAGCGAGGGATGAAACGGGTAGATACGGTCAACGGGGAGACCACCGTGACTAAGAAGGGCTCATTAGACATGACGACCGTGAACGGAAAGGGGGCAAAAGAAAAAGTTACATCTAGGTAGTGTGTGGGTTAGCCCCAACATAGATGAAACCTTAGCCTCCGGGCCTCAGTTAGCCATGGAAGGTTACAAAGTAGTTCTCAACAAGAAGGGAGAGGGATACATCACTAAGGCCCGGCTACCGGACATTTCCCCAGAGCTTAAGGCCGGGGTCCTTTACCTAGACGCCAAGGACAAAGTGTGGCGTTTCGTGACGTCCACCGACCAAGAGCTGGCTGCGGATAAGATTGAGGCTAGAGCTTTTTTTGGAAAGGAGATGGCTAAGGTCACGGAGTTGACTAGTGAACAACTTCATCAGAAGTTCGGAGGGCCCGGAAGCAGCATGCAGCACCTCCTCAGTGAAGCGTACGGGATCAAGATACTGGGTGACAAAACCCATGAGCAAGCGGTCAAAGAGTGTAAGGAGTGCCCAGCCGCAAAAGGGGGAAAAGTGAACCACCCGGCAAGCAACCAGTTGACACAGGTAGGGAAGTTCGAAGCCGTGGCGTTCGACAAGTCCGGGTGCCTACGAAAACCCCTCTATGGTGGGTTTTGGTACGGCATGGTGGGAATCGAGGCTAACACCGGGAATGCGTTTGGCCTCCTTCTAAAGGATGGCACCGCGGCACCACAAGTGCGTTTCATGCGGGAATGCATAAACTTCCTTGAGACGCAAAGCGGCAAGAAGGTGAAGGAAGTCCGGGTAGACGGTGAGCATATCTCAGCTGACTTCAAGGAGCTAGTCCGGGACACGGGAGTGAGGAAGAGGATCAACACCCTCAACGAACACAACAAGAACACCTATGCCGAAGTGTCCCAACGTGACTTTTGGCGCAAAGCGCGCCATAACCTGGTTAAGGCTCAGCTACCCTATGAACTCTTGGGACATGCGTGGCAGCACGCTATTGCACAACCTTTCACCGAAACGATACGGTGGTGATGTCCGGATGTTTGAGCTTATGCCCCGTGAAAGGAAGGTGAATTGGATAGCTTACCTTTATCCTTTTGGGTGTCTATGCCACATGGTCATCGAGGGCAGGTTAGGACATGACGAGAGCCGGACGCACATGGCCGCCTGGTGAGGGCTGAGTTTGGAGTATTCCGCACACTTGATCCTGTGTGAAGGTAGGGTGTTCCATGGCGAAACGTCAAGAACTTGACGACAACCAGCCGGCCTGGCCTTTGTTGCAACCCCTCTGGGAGAAGAAGGGCCTGAGCTTGGAGCCGTTCAAGGGAAGCCCGTTAGTGGAAGAGGCCGACCTTGAGCAGCTGTTTGTCCCAAAGCCCCGGGTGGGGGTGACCGATCCCGGTGAAGGTAAGAAGGCCCCGGATCAGGGGGAGCTTGATAGCTCCGATTCCGACGGCGAAGTGGAGGAAGCGACCTCTGAGCAGGAAGCCGTGAAAGCCGAGAAAGAGGCCCCCGATCCCGACCCGGAAGCAATAGAGGAGCTGAAGGGAAGGTGGGTGGAGACCCCAGCCACTCAGTGGGGCTGGGCTTGGGCCAAGAAGACCTATGGGGTGGGTTTTCGGGACAAGGTCCGACGAGGTCAGGTGCAAGACGTGAGTGAACCCATATGGGTTAAGAAGAAGAACGGACCAGCCCACTGGGTAAAGTTTGAGGATGACGACTCCCCAGACCGTATGTTGGACTCGGAGATCGTCAAGTACCTTGCCGATGGTCCGAAGACCGCACATGCCGCCACGTTCACTAGACCGGTGAGTGAGAAGCAAGCTGATGAGCTAGGGTACTGGGACGACGCCCGAGCCGAAGAGATGGCTACGCTCTGGGAGAAGGGTTGCTTCCGGAGAGTCCGAGCCGACTTAGTAGACAAGAAAGACATTTGTGAAGGGCGGTTCGTTGATGCCACCAAAGAGGCAGGGGGAGAGATCCTAAAGTTCAAAAGCCGATGGACGGCCAAGGGGTTTTCCATGATACAGGGATGGCATTTTGGGAAACGGGATTTCCCAACCCCGTGTGCTCTTATCATCTTGATGATTTTCGCCCTAACAGTGTTCTTTGGCTTAGTCTTGTCAAAGTGGGACGTTGGCACCGCATACACAGAGGCGTCTGCAGCTGAGCAGGGGTATCGCCCCAGTTACATCGTACCACCTTTTGGTTTAGAAGAGCCGGGGTATGTGTGGGAAATGCTTAAACCCCTCTATGGCAGACCGGACGCGGCCGCAAATGGTGGCGGTACAAGCTAGTCCCGTTCTTAGAAGGTTTGGGCTTTAAGGCTCATGTCGCTTTTCCTTGCTTCTTTTGGCGCTGGCTACCCGGTAAGGACAAACCGGACTTTATGTTCGTGCACGTCGACGACATGATGGGAGCGTTCAGTGGTAAGGATGTAGAAGCGGAGTTCTTAGCTGCTGGTAAGAAGGCCTTTAGGGTCCTCAAGCAAGAGGCGCCGACCGGGGTGGTAGGCTTGAACATCGAAGATAAGGAAGACTGTCGGTTAGGCCGGACGATCAAGATCTCTCAGGAGGACTTTATCAAGGAGGCCGTTGAGAAGCTCCAGTGCACCGGTCTAGCTACTGTCGACTCGCCGTGGTTGATGCCGGGGTGCGGGCCGGAAAGCAGTCCGTGTTAGAGCAGTTCTCGCCGCAGCACATCGTAGGTGTCCTCTTGTGGACACGTATCACTCGGCATGAGGTGTTGGGCCCGCTTGGGGAGGTAGCGACCCATGCCTCCAAGCCCGAGTTGTTCAATTATCAGCAAGCCGAGCAGGTTGTGCGTTACCTTAACGGTACGCGTTCAAAAGGCCGCTTTACTAAAGCGAACGGCACCCGCTTGATGTCGTGGGCCGACTCAAGTTGGAAGGGTACGCCGGAAGATCGTCGCGCCCGGTTGGCGGGCTTTCACTTCTTTATGGGTGGCTCAGTGTTCCCCTTCTGCATGAAACGGAACGTGTCGGTGGTCCTCCCGAAGGATGCGGCCCTGCGTGCGCGTGTGAAAGAGAAGGCGCGAGCGCTGAGCGACGAGCTAGCGGCTGTGCCCGGCAGCGGGGCCCCGGGACCCAGAAGAGGCGGCGGTCGGAGAGCGTCTGGTGCCAACGGCACCCGAAGCCTCCTCATGTGAGGCGGAGGTTTATGCAATGGTGGAGTCTTATCATGGACAAGACATGATTATGAACTTTGTGCAGCGAATCGCAGACGGCCGGGTCGCGGACGCCGTGGGGCCGCACGGGTGGGGCAGCCCCCCATCCTGTACGGCGACAACCAGGGAGCGTTGGACCTCGCCGACAGCAATGTGTTTGCTAGGAAGCTGGGACATGTGGACCTGCGATGCGCCATCATCAACCAAAAGGTGGATGCCGGGCTCGTTGTCAACGAGAAGGTGGGCTCAACCGACAATCTGGCCGACAGACAGACTAAGGCTTTGCGGGGTGAGCCTTACGACCGTCGGGTTCGGCACGTGGCCCAGGATTAAAGACTCGGGGAACCGCTCCCTCTTAGAGGGACAAACCCCCGACAGCAGGACTTTCTCCAACGTGGACTTTGGGTAGGACTCTTGTCAGGTTCCCGGTGGTCCGGGGATAGATATTAACAATTAGGTGACTAGATTGCCGAACTCCACAAGCTGTGGAGACGTAGGCTAGCACCTCTGCTTTCGCTTAGTCTTATTTTTGTGCACTGTTGTGCCTGTAGCGCTTTAGTTGATATAGTGCAGCTATATAGCCGAACTCCACTGGAGACGTAGGGTAGCTCACTTTGCGCTTTGCTCATTTTTCTAATCTAGTTGTTAGTAGCACGGTATGGTAGGACACTGACTCGTAAGGGAGACTAATTAAGGGGTAGCATTGGACAATTAATTAGACCCTTGCTCCTCAGCTATGTCCATATTGCTATTTTATACGTTAGCCTTATTCGTTACGGTTAGTAGTATTATTAGTTATTAATACAGTCATTTAGAGTACCTTTTCTGGTATTGGTGGCACTAGCTTTTTACCATTACCATTATTTGCCCATATCAGGCCGTTTCGTGGGTCATTTTCTGGAGGTACATCTTTTGTGTGACGTCGTCAGTTGGACTGGCGGGAATCGTTCAGTATTGTTAAATTCTTTTACGTGGGAAGCAGTTGGCCGGTAGGAGGGGGACGCCCCGAGTTCCGGTGGCTGTTTGCAGAAGTCGCGAGGGTTTTCTCCCAACGGCAGGGGGGTCCCTCGAGAGGCATAAAAACCAGGAGGAGAAGAGGAGTTCCGCCGTGGGTCTAAATCTTGCATGTACCTGGACACACGCCGACACACACGTCCACACACACACACACACATCCAAAGGGCCAGGGTAGGTCGTCGCAGCAGTTGGACTCCCGTGGTTGTAGTAGAGCTTCAGGGCATTCTCTGCTATGAAAACTCATAGTAGGCGGCCTATGTAGCCATAGGCGTGTCGAATCCCGAACCCTTAGAAGGGACAAGGATGCATGTGTAACTTTCTAGAATAGTTGTTTATTAACAGGGGTTTACCAGACCGCGAGTGACCGTGCTCACCCCTTTGCCAAAGTTGAAGTAAGTGTAAGGTTTGGTTTGGTTTAAGTGCGAGGGTCAGTTAAAGGGCAAGGTAAGTTTGTGTATGGTCGTCCAGGGCTCGTGAGCTGTGCTCACGACGAAGGGCTTTTGAGCTGTGCTCAAGACGAAGGATTCTGAAAGAATTTGTCTGTGGTGGGGAGATGGTTTAGGCTGGGATGGTTTAGGTTGTGTTCTAGAGAACGTAAGTGGGCTAGATTGGAAAAGGAAAATAGCACAGCCAGTGAGGAAAATTATGAGTTGATATGGGCAAAAAAGGAATTTGCCAGAGTAAAGAGGGAAATTTTCCAGTGCACTTGTGGCGAGAAAATACTGGTAAAAAAGTTTTAAAAAAAGCCGGATATATTTCATTAAATTGTATGATGTATTGCGTTAAAGATTGTCGGTTCCTTGATAAGTTGGTTACGAAGTAGCGTTCAGGTTAGGTACTGGAGCACGCGGATATGGTTGCTCATGAATCGGAGCAGTGGTATCGTTCCTCGTGAAAAAGTCAGTTCTTCTTGAAGATATTAGTAATTGGATTAGAGATAGAGTTCCTTCTGAGCATAAGTTGGTGGGTAGTTATGTGGAAAAGTCTCGGTTGGGAATTTGAGTAGTGATATAGTTTTTCTTGAAATTATTAGTAATTGGAGTAGATTTATAGTTCCTTTTGAGCAATTTATTACTTGTCTTTTTATTAATATTGTGACCGGACACTTGGCTTCACCGCCAAGAACCCTACTAACCTCTGTATATATAAACCGCAAAGCATTAACTCTCAGCCAAAGGTACTTTGGGGCCATTACTTACTACTAGATCCGGCCAGTCATGTTACTCGTTGTCTCTTCCTGGCGCTGTTTCTATTAAATATGCCGGCCCACCCGGTATATAATGGCAATACAGATCGTTCCTGTCTGTCGGTTAATCCTTGGTCTGGAGATTACGGAGTCCCTACTTTAGGTATTCCTCAGTCTTCATGTCGTTAGTAACAGTTATCTGTTTATGAAATATCCTGCTATCGTAACAATCTGGAGTCGCTAATACAATTAACGGGGTATGGAAATTTTCCTCGGTTTCTCGGAAATTTTCTGTTGAAAAGAGACATCGAGAGAAAAATGGGGGAGGGGGGAATTTTTCTGATGCGCTTCCTGGGGTTATATGCTTTTTTTTTTTAGCTGTTTTGATTACAGGGGCATGCAAGGGGGTAGGGGCAATGGTTTTCTTGGACAGGAGGGCTACTCATGGGCTGTTTTGCAGAAAGGGAGGGGTTGCTGTGACTAGAGGTTTTGGGACTGGACAGCTCTCGCTGCTCAAAGGTGGGGAGTGTGAGGTTTTCGAGGGTATGGATGCTTGCCTTGGGGTTCTGGGTGTGTGGGTGTGTCTAGAGGGATATGAGGCCTGCTTTTGTGGAGGTGGGGTGCGGTTTTCAGTCGGTTTGGTGTCAGGGCAAGGGTTGCTGGGGAACGGACACAGGTTGGGGACACTCTCTCTTCATACATATAAGGGTACATGTATAGGAAACTATGCAGGAATGTATAATTCGTGTCTGCTTTATCATGGATTAAGGGTTTGTGATGTTTTTCGTGGGTTTTGGGGGCTGGAAACTCGTATGCCCTGTTGACTTGGGGTCGGAAGCATGGAAATGGGCGCTGAGACGTAAGGATTTTGTGAAGAATCGGGCATATTTGGGGGAACGGAGACGTGGGAGAACGAAAGAGGAAACAGGAGAAGTCGGGGGAACAAGAGAAGGGGTTACAACAGGCACGGTTTGGGGGGCGGACATGTCGGTCGGAAGAAGGGGGTCAGGAGAAACAATTTTCGGAATGAGGAGGTAAGCGAGCAGGTTGCCACCCGAGGGGATGGGAATTAGGGGGGGGGGGGGGGGACTACACAGGGAACTTGAAAAGAGCTCGGAATTCCAAGGATAAATGAGGTTTTCGAAGGGGGTAAGTCAATGCCATCATGGCGCACAAAAAGGTCAACAAATCAGACGGGTATAGCGGACAAAAGCGTCAGAGACACGCCAAGTCAATAGGGAGAGATTTAGGGGGTGTTTGCGGACTTTTTACCACATGAGGACTATTGGCTGTTTCGACCATATCACGTACGAGTATGACTGGGGTGACAGAGAACGCAGTGTTGAGGAGCAGAAGTGCGTAGAGGATGACAGGCGAACTTGAAGGAGTTGAGGTTTTGGAACAAAGAGGCTGCTGGGGACTTGAAGAGAGTCTAGACAGATAGAGAGAACTTGAACGGATGGTGGGAGGAATGGAAGAGGGGAGTACTGGGGTATGGGGGAAGCAGAGCATGAGGACTTATGCCCTACTTTAGGTGCACGATGGAAAACAAGGAGTCTGACAAGGCGGAGAAGAAGGAGGACATACGGGGTTTAGAGGATTTCTGGCGTGAGACGTGGGAAGAGGAGAACGAAGAGGGAGAGAGGGGAATGTGGATGAAAGGGGAGATGCGCATAGGCAAGGATGTATACAAGGAGGTGGTAGCGACAGATAAGGAATATGAAACCTTGCGGGAACAAATGTTAGAATGGGAAAAGAAGAAGGGGGCCTGCCCTCACGAGCTCGAGAGGAGACGGGAGGCAATGAACAGGGCAGAGAAGGCGAAAATATCGACCTTGATGCTGGCTGAAATGAGACAGGCACGATACGTGTGGAACCAAGAGGCAAGGGAAAACCGGCGACGGTTCAGGGAATCTTTGCAGTCTCTCAAACGGGAGAGACGGGAATACGCGGAGCCCAAGAGGTAAGAGGTGCGGGGGAAACGAGACAAGGATGAGGAGGCGGAGGTGGGGAGAGCCCGGAAGAGACAGAGGAGAGGATAAAGGCATGAAGGGACACACGTGGGTACCTATTATGCTAGGTATGGAGAAGGGGAGTAAGGAAACAATGGGGGCTTTGGAGGAAGAAGACGAAGAAGGCGGGGCGACAAGTGAGGAGACAGAGGAGAAGGAGGACTCTGAGGAAGGGGACATGTTGTCGTTTTGGGTATTTAAGCGGGGAATATCTTATAACACGGGAGCAGTTTCGGGACGAGGTTTCTAATACGGCAATGCATTTTCACGAGGCGAGGGATCTAAGACAGGCAGAGGAGGCCTATGTTACGGCGATGGTAGAGTGGGAAGCATATCTGAGGGGCAAAGAACGGGCAATGATGGAAGAGGAGGATAGGAAGGAGGAGAGGAGAAGGAAGAGAAGGAGGGGGGAGCGGCGGCAGACGCAAGACATAGTACCTCTTGTCCCTACTTTAGGACAGAATACGGCATCGGATGAGCATACGGGAGGTAAGGATGGGGATATCGGAGGAGGAAAAGAAGTTGGGACAGATAGGGGGAGTGGAATATAAGATGGAGGAGGCTCAACGGTTTGTAGAGGAAATGGGATATCGGTGGGGTGAACGGGTGGGAGCGATTATGGACACGGATCGGGTCCTAAGGGATGCGGTGGATGGCAATTAGAGCTATGTGGGAATTGCAATATCGTTGGTATAGCAACGACGAGAGTTTGTGGAAGGTGTTTGCCATGACGGAAGAAACACAGGACCAATACAGTTTCATGGCTGTGTTGACCAAAGTACAGGGGAAATGGACGGCGGAGAGAATCCATACGGCATGGGCATGTGCCAAGGGGAAGGTGGAACACGCGAAGAAGTGGGTGAAGGTTTTGAAGGACCGGGGACAGCTGAAGACTTTTTGTGGGACCGCTACGGATCAGGAGTATCATAGAAAGGGTGGAGAAAACCACACCGGACAAGGATTGGGACAGTCACGAAATGGATTGAGACTTTAGAAAAGGAGCGGAGGCAACAGAGACGGGAAGAGAAGGAACGGAATAACACAATGAACGACCAGGACGAGGCATCTGACAGGGAGGTAGAGAAGAAGGAAAGGGTATCGGGGAAGGAAGAGGGGATCGAGAAGCTGGAGACGGAGCGGAAGTAGCGGAGTGGATGCAAGGCCTCTCTAAGGAGATGTGGGACGAATGTATGAGGGAAGAGATATAGAGAGGCGGAGGGGAAGGGAAAAGGGGACGGAGCGTAAATACAGATACGGGTGGCCTTACGGAAAACAAAACAAAAAGGAAAATAAACGGCGATATAACGGTGGAACAGGGCAGGAACGGGAGACACGGACTTGGGGTCTCAGGTACCTAGTCGGGTAGGACTATCAGGCTCAGCTAAGGTTGAGGGGGCCGTAGACTGACTGGTACTAGTAGTAGGGGGTAACAGGGAAGTCACGTTTCGGTCTGCAGGGGGTTACTACCGTCTTAGCATGGGACGCAAACCAGGGCATCCCACTCACGGAGGCTCGGACAGTCTCAAGGAAGCCAAATGCACGAGCGCCCACTGATCTACGCCTATTGCTTGGGCTGGTGGAGGGCGTTTTCACCGGATTGCTATCGGTCCCAGCGGTAGCATGCCCACCACCGGGTTCGGCATCAACACTAGGGTCAGGACCTATGGGGGACGGCACCCTTACCGGAGCTCTACCCACGTCTCCATCTCTAGCCGGAGACTCTTCACCTACACGCTCCTCCTCCCCGTCGGATTCCGAGAAAGGATCGGCATCGGGCTGCGTCTCCGGGGGCTCATCTTCCACGTCCGCCAAACCATCGGGTTGGTAGTCGTCCGGGCCGAGCCTCACCTTCACCCCATGTACCTTTTCCCTTTTTGCTTTGAGTAAAGATTTCAGGTTTTGGCTCATGATAACACTAAATTATTATTCGGAAAATTTTTACCTTGGGAAATAAAACTGTATTATGACCGGAGGTCTTACCCTTACGAGCTCAATAATAAAAAGGAATTTAATAATAACGTTGAACACAACTGGTTCAGAACTAACCTCCACTTCTAAAGTAGAAAGGGAAGTCAAGTCTGAACCCAAACAACAAGTCAGAGGGAAAAACCGTTAAAAACGGAGTGTCCCTTTGACAGGGTCAACTGACACGTTTCGTTACGTCCGTAACCTGCACAAATGCCAAAACATACCCCAAACAACAACCCATAAGTGCAATTTCCCTTATTTAGCCATAAATTCCCAGTCACGGGCAAAAAGGCCAAATTTCACGGAATTTCCGTGACCTTTTTTCCAAACTTCAAACGGTTACTACATATGATGTAGAAGGATCGGGTCAACGCTATTAATGTGGGAGATTATTTAATATGGATGCTACATAATCATGTAATCTGCATCCTGAAAACCTTTCTCCACTTCGGTAAACGGTTACGTGTTAGATGTAGGTTTTAAGGTCCTATGAGATCCAAGCATCCCAGCTTTCTTCTCATATTCCATATCCTAAAACCACGTTAAAACCGGATGTATTAATCAGAAACGGAAATGTAATAAGAATTCATCTTAAAATACATTTAATAACAAGAAATTACTTCCACGAGTAAATTCCCGTAAACCCTAATAGCGTAAAAACGATGTAGTACCGTGGGTGTTACATAGCACCCCTTCCCCCTCCTTTGAGATCGCTCGGATCTCAACTCTGGAGTAATACCAACGGAGACTACATCTCGTATAATCTCGTCAGCACCGGCTTTTTGGGGAATCCCAGCCGACTGTCAACCATCCCAAGAGCCACCTCAGCTCGACCCCTGATCAAATCTTATCAAGAGCCACCCAACTGATTATAGGCCTGTGCTTCATGTGGGCTAAGCTCCAAGGTTTAATGTTGCCCGAAGATCGTGAATCTGGCACTCGACCAGTTCATGTCTTCATCCCCCTACGCGCGCGATTTCCCGAAGTCAAAGTCCCATAGTCTGACCGACCACCAATCAGACCCTGTCTAATCCATCAAATGTGAATGGTGCCTGGCCCCGAAGTCCGAATTGACCAAACCCCAAAGTCCAACCCTTAAAACGACGATGGCCTTCTCGCCGAGTTCCTCTCCCGTACCGTGTCCGTAAAGTTTTAATGTTGAGTAGGACCCCCAGTACAAATTTCCCACACACTATGGTCAATTTGCGCCCAACTTCCCTTTTCCCGGACCCGAATTCCAATTCCTTCTTCCTTCACCCCTTCCGGATGTTTCCTCCCTACTGGCTCGGATGCTTCTTCCCCCGCACCGTTTCAGTCGCGTGTGCACCCCCGATTAGCCTTAAGTCCACCCCGCTCTGTTTGAGCATGTCCCAAATCTTTTGCGGAATGTGCCCATCGTGTAACTCGAAGGGGCAATCCAACACTCCCCTCGGCCACGCTGATATGGTCCATGCCTCGTGATCCCTGTCCGCCTTCCGTGAGGCCGGATCTATCTTGGCATCCCATACTTCCCTATTCGCAGCATCCCACCACACCGGGACATACTCGCGGTACATCCGGTTCTCCACCGTATCCTTATCCCAAGACCGGTAGAACTGCAGCATAGGCGGAAGGTTCTTAAGCGCACTTTCCGACGAGTCTTCCTCGAGTCCTTCGCCAGTCCCACTACCTTCATCACAAAAAGAGTATCCTTGTCCCCTTTTGCAACGAATCTAGTTGGGGGTCTGACAAGATAGAACTGATTCAGAACCCAGTTCATCCCCAGTGTCTTATTACCCTCCTTCCATAACTTGTGCTTGACATCCACCTGCAAGGGCTCAATAGGCTCCTCCGGCTCCGCCTGCACTTCCGTTTTCCTACGCTTCCCCGGTCTACCTCCTGGTTCCGAGTAAATCAGATCATTATCCGCCGCCCGCTTCGCCGCCTCTGTGGGTGGCTTGCGACTCGCATCTGACCCCTTCCCCGCGACCTCAGGCCCTTTGGAGCTTCCCCGGCCGACGCCCTCTTCAGGGGCCCGTGCCTTCCTCTCCTCCTGGCCCTTCCGGTCCCCGGGCTTTCCACCATCGGGTTCCTTATCCGTTACCAACTTAGAAGGGTCTTGAAACTCTCCCTTTTCCCTGACGAGCGCTTCCTGGAGCGTCTCGTTTTCCATTAAGAACGGATCGTACTTAATGAGGCGTCGAACATTAACAATCTTGTTCTCCCCCCTGCCTCTTATCCGATAGTTAAACGACCCTGTCTGCTGCACCACCTGATAGGGCCCCTTCAGTGCACAAACATCTTCGATGATATGCCCTTCGGAACCTGTGGGTAGTACAACATGACGATGTCCCCTGGCTTGTATGTTACCATAGACAAGTCCTGCTCCAAGGGTGCTTTACTTAGCTGGCGAGTCTGTTCCGCCAGCCTTGCTTGTCGCACCGCTTGCATGGCCTCCATTGAGACCCGCATACGAACCCCCCAGAGCTCATCCTCGTCCAGCGCAAGCGCAGGTGCATCCTGATATACCAAGTGTTGGGGCATCACCGGCTCCTGCCCGTACACCACCTGATACGGGGATCTACATTCCGCCCCCGCTCCAAGAGCTTTCGATGGCATCGCGTTCATAGCGAACACAAAGCTTGGGACCACCTCCCTCCACAAGAGCTGACTCTTCTTGCAGTAGGTCCTTAGGGCCGACTTGAGCGGCCTATGTACCCGCTCAATCTTGCCATTAGCCCTCGGATTGTACGGTGTAACGTACTGCCAGTGGACCCCGTAATACTTCGCGAGCCTTTCATCAGCTCATTGTCAAAGGCTGGCCCCTTATCTGAGCAAATCGTCTTGGGGACCCCTACCACACATAGGATCCGATCGATCAGCTCCCTGGCTGTCGTCTCCGCCGTAGTGTCCGGCACTGGTATCGCCCAGACGTAATTGCTCGCCCTATCAATGACCGTCATTAAGAACTTATCCTTCGCCGGCCCCACCGGCGGCAACGGCCCCACGTGGTCCACCTGCAGGAACTCAAAGAGCCTTTCCAGCAGTGTAAATTTCCCAACTGGGATTTTCCCTTCCACTGGGTGTTTCTTGTTCATCTGACAGGTCGTGCAGCCCTTGACCCCCTTCTTAATGAACTTATCCATCCCTTCCCACCAGAATCGCCTTTTGATAATCCACTGCGTCCTCTGTACCCCCGGGTGATTAACCAACGGGACTACGTGTGACGCTACGTAGATCATCTGCCTCAGTTTGGCTGGGACCCATAAGACCCACTTTTCCGGGTTCTTGGCCGTCTCCGGTGTCTTGCCTGCGTACCACAGGAGGCCATCCCTCCATGCCAGAGTCTTGAGCTGTGATCGGATCTTCTCCGTCAACAACAGCTCATCCCCCGCCAAAAAGTACTGGATCAAGTCCTTGTACTCATCATCGGCCCTCTGACATTGCCTCCATGCTTCCACCGACGCGATACGCACTGTACTGTCCTCTACCTGGATTCCCACTTGAGGTCTGGAATCCGGCCCCGACCCCTCCGAAGCCCCCAACGGCTCTGTAGAGGCCACCTCCGGCTCTGGAGCCGTTTCCACGCCCGGGTCTTCCATGTAGGTTCGGACGGCCGGTGCCGCGTGCCCCTGGCAACAATAGCACTCATGCTCCGCCTTATCCTCATCCAGAATAGCGGCTTTATCGGCCTCGTATTCCTTCAGGCGTTGCACGGCCTCCTCTACAAAATGCTCCGTACAGCACTCTGTTTGGCCAACCCCCCGTTCCAACTGAGTCATCATGACCTTCCTATATTCCCCCTTCTTTGCCTCCATCACCCTAGGCTCTTTCCTGCTAGTCCCCGGATGAGCCTTATTGGCATAGAAGAACATGTTCGCCGGCAAGATATCCTTTTGATCCGTCCTCAATGCCAAGTCCTCAAACTCGTCCATCTGCTGCATCGCAGCCAGACATGCGGATGGAGTTGAGTAATTGACTCTTGACAAAGAGTCGGCCACAATATTCTTCTTGCCGGGAATGTACTTGACGGTGAAGTCATAGCACGATAGCAAAGCCTGCCATCTGGCCAGCCTGCCCGTGCAATCGTTCGTCATCAACCACATAAGGTTCTGGTGGTCCGTTCTTACCACGATGTCCCGCAACCCCCACACGTATTCCCTGCGTCTTATAAACGACCAAACCACCGCCAAGCTTCCCTCTGCCTTGTACAGTAGTTCTGTTCCGCCCTGTTGAGCTTCCGGCTCAAGTACATGATCGGCCGTAAGACCCCTTTGTCGTCGTATTGCTGTAGGACCGCCCCGATCGCATACTTAGACGCATCGGTGTCCAGCACATACTGCTTATCCACATCCGGCATCATCAAGATGCAATCCTTGTTATACTTGGGATCACGAGTCAACATTTCCTTAATGAACTCGAACGTCTCCTCCTGTTTAGGCGTCCACTCTCGCATGTCGCCTTTCAAGTACAGCTCTCTTAACGGTTTGACCGTCTCCGACCAATTCGGAAAGAACTGACTGTAATATTGCGCAAGCGCAATGAAGGAGAACAACTCCGACCGCGTCTGAGGCCGCTTAATGCCTTCCACAGCATCCCTCTTCTTAGCCGCAATCGCTACTGTCCCGTTCGAGATATCATATCCTAGGTATGTAACCTGTCGGGTGGCAAACTGGCCCTTGTCCAAGTTCACCTTGAGACCAAACTCTCTCACCCGTCGGAAAACATCCTGTATAGGGCCAGGTGTTCCTCCATGGTATTGGAGTAGATAATAATATCATCTATGTAACAGAAAGCGTAATCCTCCTCCTTCTGTCCATATTTCTCCATAAACCCACCTGCCCGTTTATCCTCAAACTGGCCTCCGAGCATTTTCTGCATCGCTGCCTGAAATATGCCCGGTGAGTTCCTCAGACCCATTGGCAATACCTTCCATTGGTATAGCGTCATTCCCACTACAAACGCTGTAAGCCACCTGCTCTTTCTGCTGAGCGGGATCTGCCAGAACCCATTCTTGAGGTCCAATACCGAGTAAAATTTTGCGTGTTTTAACTTGCGCATACAGTCATCGATCTTGGGCAGCGGGTACCGCTCATCCTCGATGATTTTGTTAGCCCGATAGTAATTCACACAAAACCTCAGCGCTCCATCCGGCTTTGGAACCATGCGTACATGCGACGAAATCGGGCAGTCCGAAAACTTTGTGAAATCATCTGCTTGTAACTCCTCCGCCTTCTCCTGGGCAATACTTTCCTCCTTACGGCCCAGGACAGACCTCCTAGAGGCATGCGTGATATTCATCCCCGGAATCTTTCTGAGATGGGCCTCAAAATGCTTGACCGTCCCCGGCCTAGGCGGATCAAAGATCTCCTTTTCCTTAGCCATCACCTTCTGAAGGCTCTCAAGATCCTTTTCTTTTTCCTTTCCAATCCGCCCGCATCCGAGCAATTTTATCCTCCCATGACTGGGCATCCTTCCGATCCCTAAGTTCGGGTGCCTCAGCCATGTCCGACCACGCATCCTCCACCAGGCCATCCTCGGAGGGCATTTTCACCTCCTTCTGATGGTACTTGACTTCCGAAAACTCATCCCATTTCCCAAGGTTCGCCATCCGATCCAGAATCAACGCACACTGGATAGGCGCCCTTTTCGTGTAAAACCCTGTGAAGCACGTGAACGCTTGTTCCCGCACCTTCTGAAGGTCACACCCTTTAAGTGAGTTTCGATATGCCAACCCCTGTTCCCTAGTGCCCAATCTACATGCAATCACCAAATGTTGCTTCCTAGATGGCACCGGGATTGGGTGATCCGCGATCCGGTCCAAAACCTCATCCGCCCATAGTGCGTTGTCATGGAACGGTAACTTGTATTCGTTGGTGGGCACGGGCACAATGCTTCAAACACACAAATAAGAAATGCCCGTACAACCACGATGTCGAGGACACCCGCATCCGAAACACACTCCTCAAGAACGTACGGTCGGACGAAACCAACACCGTCGCCGTTCTGCGCCGATTGCGCAAGGATCAGGGGTGGAAATTACAGGATGTCGCGGACCATGACCACGAACTAGCTGACGCGATCAATTCTCTTTTCGCTAGAGATGATCAGAAGACGGCAGCCATAGAAGCCGCAAGTAGAGGAAGAGGTGGAACACGAGGAAGAGGAGGAGGGAGAGGAATTAATCGAGGAGGAGGAGCCCCTTTCGCACGAGGCACATACACTCGCGGGGGAGAGAGAGGATTTGTGAGAAGAGGAGGAGGAAGAGGTGTATTTCAAGGTAGAGGAGGAGGAAGATGGGTTGGCCGAGGTGGATACAGCAGCGCAGAGCGCCCGTACCACAGAGATGGGGGCTGGGCAGACGGCTCGAGCTCAAGCTCGAGTTCCTCAGCACCACAGGCCTATGCGACATCAGGCGCAACCACTACCGACACTGATGCCGACTCAGGTAACAGATTTGAGGTAGTCCAATGACTAGAGAAGGAGGGAGGAAACAAAACAACATGCATTGCACGATACACCGTTGTGCAGGTCCCAACCAAGGGTACCAGTGAGTCTAAGAGCCCACAGCAGGCCACATACCAACTCAAAGGTAGTACAATACCAGTACACCCATCACGACAACAAACAGTGCATGCTGCTAATAGGCAGGCGAGTAAAGCGCTCGCAAAGAGAAAGCAGGCGGGCCTGTCGCAGCCAGCCGAAGAAAGTAAGAATAGAACCGGCAGTTAATCTTATCAACTTGCCGAGACAGACAATAGACAAGGAGGATGGAGGACATCAACCTCTCCTCACGGTCTCAAACAGAGAAAGCAAGGACAATCATCCTTCGCCTGTGAACAATACCCAAAAAGACATTACAAAAACGGCGGAAAGGGAGGAGGAGGCGAACCTTGAGAAAAGGATACAGATTTTAGAACACAAGCTCCTTGTATTGGCCTTAAAAAGTCACCGGCCAAACGCTTTATGCTATACGAACCTTTTTTGTGAAAAATTAAATACCTTTATAAACGCTGGTAATGATACTATGGCGAATATTAATATTGTCGGCCAGAAATTACTACGAAACACCATGCGTGGTTAGAAACTAATATGAAAAAATCATCTGGCACCTTGAAAGGAGTTAGTAGTCGGACGGATATAACGGGCATCATCACTTTAAATTTTAAATTGAAATCCGGACGAGTATATCGAGTGGACTTGTACGTTGTCCCCGAATACCACGGATCTGTTCTTTTGTCGTACGACCAGCTGGCGACAATGAACGTAGTGATTGATTGCGCCGCCAAAAGAGTCATATACGGCGTAGAGCCAGGAGAAGAATATACTGTCGACTCTCTCCATGCTATTGACTCATACGAGGCCCTACACCTAGGGGTAGCATCGGAAGGGAAACAGGTGGCCATTACACACGCATATGAGGCATATATGCCAACGGACGCGGTGTGTAAAGATGGTTCAAACCTGTCAGACAAGAGAGAGGCGGAGGTCTATACGGCTACAGTCTCTACACAATGGGATAAAAAGTCGATAGACGATCTCATTGAAAAGAGGAAAGAGGAGATTATATGCATGGGAAAAAGGTGCCCATCGTTGGCGAGATGTGAAGAAGGAGCAGGGGCCGATGTATATATTACCAACGGGTATTGCTTTCACGTAAAGGTGGAAGAGAAGGACAGACAGGAGTTTATACCGAGGAGAAGGGGACGACTCCCTGATATCCCGGTAGAAGATATTAAAAGCTTTATTGCCGAATTCTGGGGTGACGAGCCTACGTGGCCGCGCTCACTGACAGAAGTGAAAAAGTGCCTGCGCACTCTTTTTCAAAATAATAAACCATATACGGTCATACTCCCGTACAATGAGAAGGCGATATGGGCGCAGGAGATACGGGACCGGCTTATTGATCATCCGATACCGGTGCCCTCACGGAAGCAACACTTAGTGGTGGCTTGTCGTCTCGGGACTCGTGAGCAGAGCAGTGCATACAAGCGGAAGCTCAGAGACCAGGACAAGTTGAAATTGATTCCTCAAGCATTCACATGCTTCGATGGTTTCTACACCCGAAAAGCTCCGTTGCAATATGCGAGATTAATAGATATGTTGGTAGGTCTGGCGGAGGACGACGAACCAGACACTACCACATATGAAAAAGCGGGAATGGACGATATATCAGAAGAAGAGTTGGGCTTGGAGGAGGACAGAGCACCCCTCAAGCATCAAAAGAGAATGTCAGAGGAGGAGTTTAAGGCGGCGATAGACGAGAAATTGGCAGGAGGAGCAGGTACGGAGAAGGAGAAAGAGGTTTTGAAAGAGAGATTGAAGGCGAACAAAATGATTTTTGACCCCCCTCAAGCGGGAGGTGTCAAGCCGGAAGACTTCACTGCGGTTATTTGTAAAATACCAGGTGCTGAGCCTTCCCCGGCGCCACGACGGGCAAATCTGAGTATACATGAAGCAAAGATCGCAGAAGAACAAGCACGGCAGTTACTCGATGAGGATTTCATTGAGAGATCGACATCTCCAATAGTTTCCCAACCGAGACTGGTGCCTAAACCGGGAGGAGAATGGCGCTTAACGGTTAACTATGCCCGCGTCAATAAAATTTTAGAGGAGGAACGAAATCCATTACCTACTCTTGAAGAAGGAAGGCGAGTATTGCGGAACGCCAAGCTATACTCAGTCATTGATCTGAAGAATAGCTCCTGGCAAATTCCACTGGATGAAAAGTCCAGATGGCTGACTGCATTTGTAGTAGGAATGGAGATATATCAGTGGAAAGTACTTCCGATGGGACTCAAACAGGCCCCGGGACTCTTTCAGAAAGCGATGCAAAGCATGCTGAGTAGCAAATATGATGACCAGACAGAGGGAGGTTTCATGAGGAGAAGAGGACAGAAGGCGGGAGAGTACGCATTTTGTTACATCGATGACATTATCGTGTACTCCAATACGATGGAAGAGCACATCGACCATCTAACAGACATTTTCAGGCGTATCAAACTATTTGGCCTGAAATGTAATTTGAAGAAATGTCAACTCGCAAAGACAAGCGTGACATATTTGGAGTACGAAATCTCTTACAATAGAGTCTCGATATCCAAAGAGAAGAGGGAGGAGATCATGAGCCGGCAGAGGCCGAAGAATCGCACAGAGCTGCACTCATTTCTTGCGATGGCGCAATATTACAGCCAGTTCATACCCAATTGGGGTGCAACTCGGGCTAAGTTGGAGAGAATGATCGACTTCGGTGATTTTGAGAAGTGGGATGATGAAGCCTTAGAAGCGTACAACACGCTCAAAGATCTCATCTACAAAGATCCGAAGGATGGCGGACTCGTGCTGATGATGCCTGACTTTTCGAAGCAATTCGTAGTCGACACAGACGCATCAAAGTTCGCGATCGGCGCAGTCTTACAACAGGAAGATGAGGAGAAAAAGTTGCGCCCGATCATGTTTATAAGTAGAAAGTTGTGCTCGGCGGAGCGAAACTATTGTACGAGACAGAGAGAGGCACTGGCGGTGGTTTGGGCCCTCAAACGGTTGAGAGAGTATTTATGGGGTGGACCTCAGTTTATAGTAAGGACTGATCACCAGAATTTACTATGGCTGATGAATCATGAACAGACTGGCCGTCTAGCGAGATGGCAGGCATTCTTGTCATGTTTCAATTTTACAATGGTCCATCTACCCGGCAAGCGAAATGTTGTCGCTGACAGCCTCTCCAGGCTAGAGTTTCACTCAGAAGTGGCGGCTCTCGTATCATCAGCAGAAATGGAGGATCTATCCCCAGACTGCACATACGAAGTGCATCATATCGAGTCGATGCAGATGGCGAGAGAGGTCCGATATAACCGATCGGGTCTACGTCATAGCCCGCAAGGTCCGGATCATGGGATATGTTGTACAGCACATGTCCTCGAGGATGCTGAGTGGTCCTATGAAGCATATGAGAATATGAAGGCGGAGATAAAACAAGAGGAGATTAAGCAAGGAGCATATGTGGAACCCCCGCAGGAGAACAAGGAGGAGTTAGACGAAAACCCTGAGAGGATAGGAGTGCAGCTAGAGGATGGGACTATCCACATAGCCTCACTCACTGCATGGAGACAGCAACCGGCTCTCGATCTGGAGTTCAAAGAGCTAATACAGCTATACAAGAACCCGAACGAGCTGAAAATGACCAAGGAGATTAAGGAGCAACAGAAGGAGATGGGGTGGAGAGACGGTCTCTTGTGGTACAAAGGCCAACACGGGCGCTATGCATCACAACCAGACAAATGGACTCTCTGGGTTCCTGAGAAACTCAGACACATCATTTTTGTCGCTGCTCATAGCTGCCCACTACTGGCGCACCCGGGCCGACAAAGAACGCATATGTTCATTTCGAGACGATTCTGGTGGAAGAAGATGAAGGAGAATATTGATGAACAGGTCAATGCATGCATCCCATGCAAGACATCCAAAACACCATTGAAGGCGAATTTTGGCCTGATCGGGACTTTTCCTTTACACTTAGGAATGTTCGAGTTCTTACACACTGATCATGTAGGACCTTTCCCGGTCACGACGAAAGGTTACAGATACCTTCTAACGGCCATAGACAGAGCCACCAACTATGTATGGGTGGTCCCAGTCAAAGACGTTACGGGCGAAACAACAGCCAAGGCGTTGATTGACAGGATCATCTCACAGATTGGGGTGCCGAGAAAAATATGCTCAGATCGAGGCTCTGACTTTAATAATGAAGTCATCGACAAGCTATCTGCATATTACGGCATGAAATGGCAATATGTCACCGCCTATAACCCCAGAGCGAACGGCAAGATAGAGCGGGTGCATAGACCCCTCAAGGCCGCGCTGAAGATGTATTGTATGAAGAAGGAGAACCAAAAGGCATGGGTGGAGGCAGCATCCTCGTTTGCCTTTGCTATGAATTGCCTACCCTCTACAGCGTTAGGTGCTTCAAAAGGTTCCGTCTCGCCATACCAATTGGTATATGGGCGTGGGCCCGCCATCCCAGCCTCACTGCTGCACCCAAAAGATTCATGGGCAGATCAGGATGAGCTGTTTGGGGTGAGACTTCGGGCGAAGATGGAGGCGGAGCAAATAGTACAGGCGCATAGGGAGGCGGAGGGCAGGAAGACTGATGCTGAAGGTGTCAGGCAGGCACACCTGGATCAAGTCAGATTTCAGGTCGGGGATATTGTACTACTGTATCATCCTCAGGTTCCTCAGGGAGTCAGCTCGAAGCTGTTCATCCACTGGAAAGGACCATACCATATCATGGAACAGATGGGGCCTTTGAATTATAAACTCAGGGGCAGAGGAAAAGTAAAAATAGTCAATGTACGAAGGCTGATTAAGTATGATCCCTTCCTACTTGAAGATGAGTCCGTTGATCAAGCACTCAAACGGATGGAGGCTGACTTTAAAGAGGTCCCACCAATCCGTCAGGAGGATATCTCGGAACGGGATGCCTACAGGGCACCAATTGCGGAGAAGGAGGAGGCTGAGCTGGAGAACAAGCGGGCCACCGACCGCAAAAGTGCGGCGGGGACTCAGACCCGCGGAAGGAAAGTTCACGGAGGCGCAAATAAGGAGAGCGCAAAATGACCTTATCTACGACCGACCGAGAAAGGCGATAAGGACGGCACGTTCGCAAGGAGTCCATCAAGAGGGGAGCGATGACGGAGATCAAGACCCTCGCGCGGGCAATGACACTCTCGTTCACCCCAGTTGGAAAGAAGGAGATGCGATTGGACATATTTCATGGGCCAAAGACGCTTTTTACTTGGTGAGGCCTGCGGCTCAACACGTAGCCGATGATACGCTCTCAGATTTATATCTCATGAGAGTCATGGCAGTACCTCACAAACGCCATACGCGATCGAATCGAATTTCGACTGCGGCACAAATAATACAACCAGTGTTACATTTCTGGAGGAGTCTGGATCCAGTGGAAGATCCTAAAGTAAGACAATACCTTCCAGTATATAAAGACGCCAAGAAACTTGAGACATGGGATGATACCATATCTCCCACAGATAAAGATCATACCGCGTGGACCATACAAGCACTACCACGAGGGGTGCTGGACATTCCTTTTGACTTGGCACAAGGCGCAATCCCTCACAAAATTTGGGACGTCCTCGAACAGTCTACCTTAGACTTAACTTTGGTTGGAGGTCCTCCACCAGGTAAAGGAGTCCGCGCGCGAAAACGGCGTCTATAGTAAGTATTTTCTTTCTCTAGAAGTATTGTGGACCTGATCGATTGCGAACATAGCATTGATTCAATATCGTCCCGACAACCTTACTTAAATATTAAAGCTACTACAGCATTCATTCTTCTAGAGATTAACAAGACACAGCTGACAAAAAATAGGCATTCTATTCTTTTGCTTCGGCAGAGACAGACGAGACTGCCACGAAACAGCACCGTTACGGGATCGCTATTTGAGTGAGCGATGGTGTTTCCTGGATACGACCCGCATTAGTACCAGAATGATGATCTCATTAAAGACTCTACAGTCTAATCAAGAACTGATATATTTTAATAACATGAACTGCTACACCGGATTCCATCGATCTCTACTTGTATCGGCATATTGCAAGGTTAGGGCGCACTCAACCCAACTTCGGATATAGTCGTCAGACTTGATCACCTGACACAATATTAAATGATACCGATTTGTACAAGGGTATGTCTTCACAAAAAGTAAATGTACTGATTTATGTAAACCGACGACAGGTTATTACATATATATGGAAATGGCGACATTACATTATTACTCAACCATAAAACATTATACTTGGACATACTGCACAAATATCTTATCGACAGAAGAAAGAGGAAGATTTTAATATAGATACTGAATGTGCTAGAGTATATATACGATTGGTACCGGGGCAAGTATCATTGTTGTTTTATAACGGCTAATTCGTGGGTTGATGTATCTTCATACATAACTCTAAACGAATCTTAGTCAGAAAAGAAATCAGTTCAAAGCGTATTATGTCGGAAACGAAGTTCCGCCATAAAAAACTGGGAGGGGGTACTGTGGACATCACTGGCACCCCCCCGAATTATCAGGTAAAAAACTTATTTATAGATTTCGTCTGGCCGGACACGTCTGAAATGCCAATTTGATCCTGGTCTTTTGGCGGCTTTTTGTCTTTGCGTCACTGAGCTAATATAACGAGACATCATTCTCTTTTTTGAGGACTGTGTTTGGTTATATTACCGACTTACTCTTCCATTGAGCTATCGTTGGGGATAGTACAATAATAGCAATACTTCAAGTCACGGTATTAATACCGTTCCGGTCTGTCAGTTATCCTTGGTCTGGAGGCTACGGGTGACTCCTCTACTTTAGGACTGATATTAATATTCCACAGTCCGACTCCCTTCATATCGTTAGGACTCGCCAGGTATTAATATTTGTTATTATTTATATAATATTAATTCTTGTCACGTAGTAATAAGCTTACTCAGCCAGTCAGTATTACTCAGTAATAACTCAGCATCACTTCTACTTAAATATGTACGGTAAGCAAGCGTTTTTCAATTTCTTATTAATATTTGTTAATTAGCATTTTTTTTTTTTTTTTTTTTTTTTTTTTTTTTTTTTTTTTTTTTTTTTTTTTTTTGCAATTTACGTTATTTGAATTTGAATTTTGTCAAAAAAAAAAAAAAAAAAAAAACAAAAAAAAAAACTAATTTTTTGTCTAATTAAAAATATTAAAAGCAGTTTAGTGGGAGGGTTGAGAAAAAAAAAAAAAAAAAAAAAAAAAAAAAAAAAAAAAAAAAAAACACACACACACACACACAATGATTCTTAGTCAGACTAAGAGTGTCTCTGAATTTTTGTCTCGCGCATGTCTTCATTTGAAGCAACCTCAAAAATTCACTCTAACTTGCGGGTGATATTATTTGACTTATAAATTAGAGTTCTTTTCTCTACATTGACTAGGTGGAGTGTTGTCCTGTATGGACCGTGTCCTGCCAGAAAACAGCGTGGCCATTAATCAAAGCAAAACAAAGCAAAACACAGGATTCGTACTACAGACCAAAAAATTCGTCGACGCTGCAAGATTTGCCATGCCATGTCGTTTGGGTTTGCCGGTCTGGTGAACCCACCAAATATATTACAACAACATTCAACTGTTTAAAATAGCCTGACTTTGAGCTCA
>WBZZ01001711.1:37500-59938 GCA_019918135.1 Paulinella micropora
TAGTCAATAAACTCGAGATCCAACTGCACTGGTGCAGCTGATTCTTTTTTTGCCGTGTCCGGTGGCAGGGGTGGGCCGCCCGAGAAAATTCTCGCGGGAAATCACGAACTATCATTCTTGATAGTTCATGATTTTTCCTTTTTCTCTCACACGTCCGGGCCGGCCGGTGCCGCCACTCTCTCGTCCGGGCACCTCACTGGGAAGTACATGATACACACACACCCAATCACCCCGACCACTAAGACTGCGATGATTGCTACCACGAGCGGTTCCATTTTTCACTTTTGCTCTCTTTAGTAATTAAAATACATAATCTAAGAATTTTTTTAGACCGAAGCCACCTCCAGGCTACCGTTACTTTCGTGAAGGTACTTGAAATAGGCGTTGTAGATCGTAATATCATACAATCCGTCGACCACGCCGCGTTTGCCCGACGTGGTGGCGCTGACGACCATCTCTTCTTGGGCGTTGTAAGTCGCCGCGGACACGTCGGGCGCCTGCTGGAACTTCAGCTTCAGCTGGTGGAAGTCGCCGCGGGATCAGACCACGGGCTGTTCGTTCAGGTCCGTGATGGACGCGGTGTACTCCATCGCCGCATTGGCATCCCAGTCAGCAGGAGTCGCACCGGTTCGTGTGCTGGAGAACTTGATCTTGACCCCCGCACGAACGCAGCCAGCTCGAGCTAGCCAGCAGGGTGACGAGGTTCGTCATCGCGGCCGTGGCGGGCGAAGTGTAGCGCCGGTCGATAATTCTGGCAAAAGTGAGGTCAGAGTCGATGTCAAGGACTGCCACCGTCACGTCCTTGAAGTCCACGGTCAAGCGGTTGGTGTCGTTCAGGGCAAACACCGCGCTGTTGGCGTACCAAGCCCCGTACTTGTACGTGACGGTCGACGCTACCGGCGCGAGGCCGACGTTGATCACCAGGCGCTCGCGATTGCCGACAAAGGTCTTGTAGCCGTCCATCACGCCGTCTAACATGGCCTTGGGGTCGTTGGTAAACGGGATCATGTACACGCTGTTGGACTTCAGGTAGGAGCTGCGCACCAACTGTCCCATCGTCTCCTCACGGAAAAAGCGCTCGTCGATCGGGGTCCCTTCACCCAGCTGACTGCGCCCGTTGACATCTTCCAAGTCAATCGTAGCCGAATCTCCGAACGAGTCGTAGGTCATTAAACGCCCCGTGGTGTCGTACGTGTACTGCGGGTAGTAGGTAGTAGTGTCAGTGCCAAGGTAGCTGTACGAAGACTGGTCGCCTGATTTGCGGATGAAGACAAACAGCGCGCCCGAGTGGTGGGAAAATTGATCCAGATCAATCGCCAATCGGTCGGATGCCTTGATGCACTGGCCGTAGGCAGTGTACTGCACAAAGTCGATGTACTTCTGCTCGGCGACCTTGCCCATTTTCAGCGTGCTCCGGCCCAGGCGCATGCCGTTCGGCAGATGCGTGCAGCCCGTGATGAAGCGGATCTCGCCCAGGCTGGCA
This sequence comes from Paulinella micropora, assembly GCA_019918135.1. NCBI lineage: Eukaryota > Cercozoa > Imbricatea > Euglyphida > Paulinellidae > Paulinella > Paulinella micropora. The sequence goes on from WBZZ01001711.1 coordinate 38,984, forward strand.
GTGCAGGGCACGGCGGGCGCGGACTGGCCGTTGACAGCCGACTGGGCCGCCACAAAGATCGAGCCTCTGGGATAAAATCGGATCTCGAGGTCGCCACGCAGCGTGCTGAGGTCCAAGTCCATGCCGTTTAACCAAGTGTGCACCAGCGGCAGGTAGAAGTACTGTTCGGCGTTGTTTTCCCATTGGCGGCCGCTGACTTTGCCCGTCTTTGGACACATGTTGACCATGTCGGCAATCTGATCGATGGCCTCTTGCGGCAGCGTGTTGAGCACCAAGTGCATCATGTTGCCGTGATAGCGCGCGATTTCAGTGCCAGTCAGGCGGTCGAGGTACTCGATCCTTTCGAACCACATCGTGGTAGGCAAGACTCGCGAGTCGGTCGGCTGGCTGCCGCTGGTCGTGAACGTGATCTTGAAACGCAACGTCGCGTCATGGATCGCACCGGCTTGGTTATTCTCGAGGATAACGCTAAAAAAAGCAGTGTTGCTCAGCGCCGTGGTCGCGGCGGGGGGGCCCATCGCGGTTTGCGTCCAGCAAGGGCGCGCATCGACCGCACGGGCGTGCTCGGGGTCAATCAAGATCTCATGGCCGTTGCGCGCTCTCTTGCCTGTGGCAACCTTTTGCTGTTTGCTAGCAGGGGGCACGACGACGGTGGCGGAAGACATCGTCGTTGGCAGTATAATATCAAGGACAAAGAAGATTTTTTTTATTTTTTCATGATCATGACGGCCCCGATGGCCGCGGCGCCGACCGCCAAAGGCAGCGCCATGGACTCGAGGCCACCCTCGGCGTTGAACGCCCAGCTGCTTGGTGGTGTCCATCGCTTCTTTCGGGATGTTGGTCACCTTGTCGATCTGCTTGCCGAAAAAGCCAGTGACTGACTTGAGAGTGCTGCCAAACTGCCGCAGCCCTTCGCGGGCCCGCTCCCTCCTCTCCGCCTTTCTGCGCCCTATGCGCTGTTCGGTGGCGGCGCGGGCGTCCTTGCGGGCGGCCTTCTTGGCCGTGTGCCGCTCGTGCCTTTCTCGCGTGCGCTTGCCCATCTTTCTTAATTAAACTTGATAAGTCACGAAAATTAAATTTTTCATTTTTTATTTAAAAGACAATGACTTGGCAGATGCGTTCCATGACTTGCGCAATTTGTCCCAGGAACTGAGCGTCCTTGGCCAGACTTTGCTTGGCCAGAAATCTTTGCTGCAGCTGTTGCAGGGCGGGAGTCGGAGCACGAGTCTTGGCGGCCAGCTCAAACCAGATGCCAGCTTCGCTCTGGACGTACGCGGCGAGCTTGCCGTCCTTGCAGGCAGGCAAAAAGAACTTTTCAACGGTCGCAACTTGCTGCTCAAGACCTAAGTTCCACTGCATCCGCAGGTCCTTGCTCTCGCCTGCAGACAGCAGCCCCCAGTTGTCCAGCACAGTCTCCAGGTCCTCAAAGAGCTTCTGCAGCGCTTGGCGCTTGGTAAGGCCGCCGAAGGAGGTCATCGAGCGTCACGTAGTGTGTGGGCAGCGGCTTGTCGAGGTCGCACGAGATTGATGGGCGCAAGAGCCGCTTGCAACAGGCGCGCACACAGCCGACCACGATGATAGCGGTTGTAACGATCAGAGCCCAGGCCAGCAGAGCTTCCTCTTGAAGTTCCACTGGCATTCTTCACTCTAGACTAGCTACACAAGATTCTTTTTTTAGAAGCGGTAGTGTCCTTGGCCCGCGGGGTTCAGGTAGCCTTCGTAGAAGTACTGACTAAACACTTCCGAAAGTGCGCCGACCAAGAATAGCTGCTTGACCGCGTCGCTGTCGCCTACCATCCCGATCTGACCGCGGCCCATGAGCCTGGGCAGCATGGCAAACAGCAGGCCTCCACCCGCCACGTGCACGGCCAAGCTAGGATAAGAGGCCAGCCGCCCTTCCTTGGTGCGGTTGAGGACTCTGCTTTGAATGAGGTCAATAGCAGTGGCGGTCACAAAGGCCACGACAGCCAGGCCGTTGCTCTTGCTGACCTGCACTCCGCTGAGGCCCGGGACGGCCGAAAAGCTAAAAACTTCCGGCCCCTGGAACACGACCGGCGCGGCCGCGTAGGCGAAAGCAGCCGCAGCACCGGACCGGGCAAAGTTCTCGAGGGAGAACAGATCGCTCGCGACTTCGGACATTCCTTTCTGGAGAGATGTTTAATTGGCGCACAACAAAATAATTTTTTTTTAAATTATTCAACTGCTCTTCCTCTTTTCCTCCTCTGGCGCGGGCGCGTCCAGGTTGACCTTTGCGCCTGCTGGACAGAGCATGGTATTCTTGGCGTGCGTGATGGCGGCCGTCTGTGCAGTCAACAAAGCTAGCTCGGTCATAGGGTCCAGGCGCTGCAGGCCGATGCCAGCCCGCAGCTTGGCCCGCTCCAACAAGAAGCACCACCGGTCGTTAGCAAAGCAGGCCTCTGTCGTGCCCGCGATTTGGTAACGCGACCGGTTCGCTACCAGGTTTTCGAGACAGACGAGCCCTTGCTTGAGCACGGCATCCGCCAGTTCGCCGCTCAGTTCTCCCTCCAGCACTTCCTCGACTTCGTCCAACAACAGCGGCAGCTTCTGCCTCGGCAGCCTGCGCAGGGCTTTCGGATCGCAGTTGATGTGCGCCTTCTTGAGCTTGGGCCCGATCAAGGCGCTGCGTCCATAGGCCACGAGAAGCTTGTAGTTCGGGTCATCGCGTAGCACGGGGTCTTCGGTTGCCGCTGATGAGGTTGTAGCTCCTCCCAAACGTCTCGCAAGGCTCGCCTGTGAAGGATTGGTCGTCCTGCGCCGTTTGGCGGGCGGGGGAATGACGGGAGCGGCAACAACAGGCGGCGGCTGTTCGACCGGGGGCTCTAGGTTGGCGAAAGGGTCGGTCATCGCGCCTTCGTTGTAGGTAGGCTAGGAGGAAAGAATTTACACGATCGGCCTCACACCACCTTCCTCGTTGATGGCTGACCAACCACGCACGGAGCCGTTCTGGCGGTCGACCCAAGACACTGACGGGATCTTGCTCCATTGCTCGTCGCGGATCTTGGCAGCCTGGTATTGTTCGATGAACCCCGCTACATTCATGCAGCCTTCCCACGAATTTCCGTGAGTTCGACGAAGCTCCGTCAGCCAGGGCAGCATGGCGCCATCGTCCCATACCTTGGCGTCTGCGTCCATTGCACAGTTAGTCGTGCAGAATTCGCGCCCGTAGACAGAGGTGATCTCGGCGGGCGTGCCCACGAGCAGGACCGCTCCCTTGTACCAATGAGCCAGCGAGTTCTGTGACAGGCGCTGGGCCACGTCCTTCATGCCTTTGATAACACCCTCACCCCCTGCCGCCCCGGCCGCCGACAAGGCCGAATAAATAATTGAACTGGTTGCGAGACTATCAGTTTGAATGATCGGCCGGGTCTCGATACCATGCTCGACCTGGTTGGTCTGGGCGGCCGAGGACTTTTCGTCCGAAGTATTCACAAGGGGCACAACGGGGCCTCTGTTACCACTCATGGCGACTGAGACTGTTAGTAGTTAATCTGCCCGACAAGAAAATGTTTTTTAATTATTTGCCTCCGCCAAGCAGCTGCTGTTCGCAGCGGGCGGCTTGTTCAGGCGTCACTGCTAGCAAGATGGTCGCATCGGCGATGGCCGGCTGCTTGAACACTTTCTCGATGGGCGCTTTGGCCACGGTAGTCTGCAGGACCTCGATGGCCTTTCTTTCGGCGTCCTCTTGGTGTCGGCGTTTCTGGCCCGCGACGCGCGCCTGTTTTTCGTTGATTTTGCCCAGGGCCAGCGCCAAGGTCGGATCAAAAAAAGCCAGGTGTTGCATTTTTTCTCTCCTTGTTTTGGCAAGCAGTCAGTTTATTTTTTTTCAGTGAGTGCCCCTGAACGCATGCGCGATCTGGTCCGCGTCGAGGACGCTCTTGAGACCGGACAATTCCTCCCGTATTTCTTCATTGTCTTTTTGCTGGATAGCCTTCTCGAGTTTCTGAGCCCTCTCTTGCTGGAAATCAGTGAGGTTGTTAGGCAAGGCACGCAAAATCCACAGTGCCGCGTCTACAGCAGTGGCATTGGTGCCGAGAAGCTCACCGACATTGCCGTACTTAAACTCCTGCGCCAATTGGTACTTGCGATTATCTGACAACTCGATTTGTGGAGGTAAACGGTTCGTGTCGCTGGTCACGGCGTATGCCAGGAGGTTTTTCACCGTGCCCGTTGTCATGTCTGCTCCTGTCATCAGAAGCTTGCCGGTGCCTTCTGTCAGGCCACCTAAGCCCTCTATGAGTTTTACTCCTGCGCCCCCGAGTAGCTTGCCTCCTTCGCTTGCTACGCTGCCCACGCCCGTCGCCAAGCTGCCTATACCACCCCCAAGGCCTGGCGCAGCGCTGCTGGCTGCGCTGCCGATCGTAGTGCCGACCACGTCGGCGGAGCCACCAACAAGAGCGCCGATCAAGCTGCCAAATCCTCCACCGACGGCCGTGATCGTGCCCAGCGCACTGGCGACCTTGGTGGCGCCGAGTGCATTTCCGACCTGGATAGTCAGGACCTTTTGCTTGTGCTTAGCCAGCTCTTTCTGTTTTTGCGCCAATTGTTGTTTGGACATTATCCCTTTTTGTTCCGCCTCCGCGAACTTGCTCTCGGCCGCGTCAATCTGGGCAAGCATCGCACTCTTGGCCTCCTGTAGCTTGGCGGCGTTGGCTTTCGTAGCTACTTTACTCTTGAGCTCGCTCATCTCCTTGGCGTCCTGTGCTGCCTTTGCCGTCAATTTGTCCAGATTTGCAATTTCCTCCTCTGCCTTTTCTCTGTGGACCTTGGCCCTTGGCGGCTTGGGTAGTGGTTTCCAACAAGTCTCGCTCAACATCCAGCTTCTTCTTGCTTGACTGATTAAGCTTCTTTTCTGCTTCCACTTTCTCGGCCTTCGCTTCGGCGAGCTCTTCTTGTTGCTTAGCCTTCTTTTCCGTGGCGACGGCCTCGGCCTTTACCTTGGCCACTTCATAGCAGTGCTTTTCCTCTCCGTACAGCTCGGTGGCCTGGTGCATCGCCACTGCCACGTCGATTAGGTCGGGGCTATATTCGTTGAGCGCTACTTGCAGCCGGAGAGAGCAAGGTTGAGTGCCGGACTAGGAACCAGAACGCCGGCCGTGGGCGCGAGCAGCTTGTCTTTCCATTTGGTAAACGGGTCTGATCCGCCCAGCATGGTAGAAAGAAACGAGCCAAAGTTTGTGTCCTTGGTAGCCTGAAGGAGAGTAGTCGCGTCGGCACTGGTTTGTGACGTAACGTACGGCGGCATGCTCTTGTGTGGCTTTGTGGTGGCCGCCGCGGGCTTCTTGGTGGGAGGAGGGGGTGGCTCGTCTTCTTCCTTGCTCTCTTCCATCTGGCCGTCCTCGCTCTCTTTTGGACCATCCTCCTTCGTCTCCTCTGCTTTTGGGGGCTCCTTGTCCTCCTCCTTCGTCTCCGCGGCCTTTGGATGCTCTTCTTCGTCCTCCTTCGTCTTCTCGGGTTCGTGCTCTTCCTCCTCGGTCGCACCCGATTCATCCTCCTCCTCTTCCATCTTCTCTGGCCCCCCCGCCTTCGGCCCTTCTTCCTTCTCCTCTGTCTTCTCCTTGTCATGTTCTGTGGTCTTCGGCCCCCCCTCCTTCTCTTTTGTTTCTGCGGCCTTCGGCTCCTCTTCCTTCTTCTTTTGTTCTACCGCTTTCGGCCCCTTCGCTTCTTCTGTCTTTGCGGGCACTGCCATTGCCGGCGCAGCCTCTGCCGGCTCCAGCAGCTGCATGGCCGTGCCGAGGTTAGGATTTGCGTAGTGCATGAGGCTGCGGGCCTTGGCAGAGACGCCCACGGGGCCCTGGTTTTCCGGCCGCTTGAGCCGCTTCGACATGGGCAATTCATCCAGCCAGGCCGGCCTCTTCCGAGAATTGCCTGCTACTACCGGCCGGGTGCTGATCCATGGACAGCCAGGCGTAAACATCTTTATTTTATTGGACAAGCCGAGAAAAAATTTTCACTTTATCTGTCACGCGGCCAGCCCCTTGTCTATTATCTCTTTTCTGGCTTCTAGCTTGGCTTTCTTGCTTCTCATTTCCTTGGCATCATCTGTATCTCCCCAGGCGTCTTCTTCGTCCTTGATGTCTTTCGTGAGCTTGGTTATCGCTTCGCCTAGCCTGTGCGACCAGGCCCTCAGTTGCTCTTCTTGTTTGGGAGTCTTGTTCGCTTGGTACGCCGCCACCTTGTCCTTCGCTTCCTGTGTTTTTTGGTCGACGACGACGCTGCTGCTGCTACTGCTGCCATCGCCGCCGTTGAGTGACGCGCTTATTTTGGCCATGGCCGAGCTCAGTGCGCCCGTGAGGCCGCCGCCTGCTGCATTGGCGTCGGGCTTTTGTGTTTTGGCATCCGGCTTTGGTGCTTTTTTCAGTGTCGTGCCTGCTTTGATTTGAGACATCAGGTCTGGCTTGGCGCTGCTCTTTTTGTCCGTCTTGTCGTCGTCGTGCACTACGACAGCCTCGCTGCTGTCAAACGACTGGAGCACCGGCGCGGCCGCCGAGCTCTTCTTGTCGTCGTCGTCGTGCACTATGACAGCCGCGCCGCTGTCAAACGACTGTAGCACCGGCGCGGCGGCCGCCGAGTTCTTCTTGTCGTCGTCGTCGTGCACTATGACAGCCGCGCTGCTGTCAAACGACTGTAGCACCGGCGCGGCATGCGTGGCCTTCGCGGCAGTGGCAGCAGGCACGGTTGCTGGCGCGACCGCATCCAGCACGGCCGAGAGCTGCGGGGTTGGCATATTTCATGATTTCCCTGGTCTTGGCCGCCATCTCGACCGACCCGCCGCCCACAAAGCCAGTGCGCTGCTTCTTGAAGAAAACAGGCGCGTCGCTGGTAAAAGCGCGGCCGGCATGCCTCTTGCGCCAGGGCTTCATTTTTGGGTCGAATCTTTTTATCAAACTGTCTGGCGGCGAAAATAAAAAAAACCTGCTACTTCTTCTTACTGACAACGGGTTTCTTCTTGGCCGGCTTCTTCTTGGCCTTGCTGAGCGCTGCCTTTACCACGGCCTTCGCCGGTTCGGCTTGGTCGACTAGCAAGCGCGTCCTGTCACTCAAGACCAGTGGCATATCTTTTTTTTTAATATTCGGGGAGAAGTTTAAAAAAAAATGATGCAGATGCAGCAGCCGGAAGGCCCGGTCGAACGGCTGCCGGAGCCGGAACAGCAGCTCGGCGAGAAGACAATCGAGGAAAAAAATTTAGACTATGTCGACAAGCAGAAAGACAAGGGCAAGAAGAAGAAGAAGAAGAAGCAGCAGCCGGCAGAGCAGCTGCAGCCGACCGAGTTCAGAACATCGAAGTCTTCTACCCGCGCGAAAAAGGAGCAGGGCAATTGTTCGTTTTAGTGGGAAAATCGGAACGAGGCAAGACCCATTTCCTGAAATGGCTCCTGTACAGCCTGTGCGCGCGCAAGAAGGACCCTTTCCAGTACGGCCTGGTCATGGTTCGCACAAATTTCAAGAACAGCTTTTCTTTTCATTTTGCAAGCGAGCAGCACTGCAAGATCTACGAAGGGTTCCGAATGGACATCCTGCAGAACTACGTGGAAAACCTCAAGAAGCGCTATCTCGAGAACAAGTACCTGGAGCCGTCGTTCATTGTATTTGATGATTTAGTTGGTATAATAGACAGTACAGATCGATGGATGCAGAACTTTTTTGGTACATACCGCCATTATAATATAACAATATTTATCGCGGTACAGTACTTGACAAGCCGCAACTCAATGAGCCCGATTATGCGCGAACAGACCAGTCATTGCATCATGTTCAATTCGAAAGTGCAGCGGACCCTCACCAACCTGTGGGAAAACTACGGACAGCTCTTCCCCAAAAAGGAGTTCTTGGCTCACTTTGCCAAATGCACGGATGAGCGCAACGTGGGGACGCGGCACGCGGCGATGGTGTATCACGAGCACATCGACGGGATCGAGTACAACTACAAAAGCTTTCTTGCTCCAGCTTCGCTGCCGGATGCCGAGGTGATCTTGCGCGGGCCCGACCCGCCCAAGCCGCCCACCCGCGCGGACATCCAAAAACAGGAGCGCCTCAAACAGCTGGCGTACCGCGCGCCGAGGTGGCTGCCGTCTTCGCTCAAGGGCATATCGCGCCAAGAGAGAGAAATGATGCAAAGAATGCTCTTCTACGGCGACCGCGCGAGACAGCGCCTGAGAAAGGACGGAAAGACCATGGCCCAGCGGGACAAGGAGGTCCTCCAGAAGCTGGACCAACAAACTCGAGACGCCGAGAAGTTGGCAGCAGAGCGGTTTGCGCAGCAGAACCAGCTGCAAGCTGCGCCGTTCAAGCCCAATTTCATGTACACGAACGCCGGCACCACGGTCAAGCCGCTCGCGCCCGTCATAGGTAACGGTCCGCTCACGGTGTTGATTAGGCGCGGCAGCGACTTGGTGTCGTACTTGAAAGTAGCGTTCAGGAACTTGTGCAGGCCGGACAGCTCGCCGTTCTGCACTTTGCGCCGCTTCTACCGGCCGCGCGAGAACCGGCTCGTGTGCGTTTTGAGGTGACGGATCGTGTGCGCGACCTCGCCGACGCAGAGGTAAGAAAGCACTTCCACCAGGAGATCAGCTGGTAGTGCGGCTAGTATCATTTTGACTTTTTAACTATAAGGGATAGAACTTTTTGTTTTTTTTGGGGCCGCTGTGACCACCCTCCCCTTGATATTACGGGCCAAGCGCGCCCCACGCTTTAAGAGCTGTCGTAACCGTTGGCGGGCGGCCCGTTGCCGCCAGTGGCAGGCATGTCGCGCAAGAGCGAGCACATCTGCTTTACCTGCACCCAAAAGAGGACGGTCGAGGGCTACCGCTTCCGGCTGGCGTACGAGGACGCGGGCTGGCCCGTGCTGCAAGTAGACAAGTGGACCAGTTATTTATGGCTGACGGGAGCAGAAGAGACTGCCGCCCGGTTCAAGCCCCGGTTCAACAGGGAGCTGTACATAACGGATTTTTAAATCTTCTTGATTTTTTAATTAAAACGAAAAATGCTCTGCGACGCTCTCAAGTTCGTTTTCTTTTTCCCCGTCCTGCTCGTAAGGCAGAACAGGGGTCAGGAGCTTGAAAGGAGGCACTGCCTCTTCTTCGGCGTCAATTGCACTAACTGTCTCGTCCAGAGCAGGCTGGAGAATGCTTGTTGTGTCTGGAGCGAACTGTCCAAGAACTGCAAATCCGTCGCGGACGCCCTCGAGATAGCTCACAGCAGCGACGACGCTTGGTTCAAGGGGCTTGTTACTGACCCTGGGCTGTGTCCGCCGTGAGGGCCGCACGTTCCAGTCCGACGCAAACTGGCCCATGACCTCGACGGCTACTTCGGGCGCGCAGACCCACGTACCACAGCACTGGCCGCGCTGTTTCGGGAATTTGAATCTCGAAATGTGGCCGTTGGTTAGCCGGTAGGGGTGTAGCTGGAGGTGCCTGCGGATCCGTTCCGCGCAACGGCTAGGGTCAAAAAAGGAAACGTTTTTCGGCAAAATCAACGAGCGAAATTTTCCCGTCAGGTGCCACTCGGCACGGTTTGTCGCAACTCATCGTAATTAGCAGCGCGGCAAAAAAAATTGCAAGGGCTTCGACCTTGCTCTGCTTTTTCACTTTCTGACTTCAATAAAAGTCAGATTATGAGCTTTTGGTTCTTGAATCTCTTAGCACAATTGTGTAAACCGCGTGATCTGAGCGGCTGGTGTAGGATCAGCCGTATCAAGGGCCGTAGCGGCATGACTAGCGAAACGGTAAGAGGCTTTCACGGAAAAAATAGAATCGACAGTCCCGCGCCAAAAACCGGGCCGGCGCAGTTCTTGGGCATGGTGTTGCAAATTTGCAGCGAAAAATTCCACGGCTTGGCGGCGTAACCGTTCGGCTCTGGTCTCGCGGGGCAGCTGCGTGAGCCTAGGCGGGATTACGTATTTCAGGTCACCCAGGACCCGGGCATAGTCCGAGGCCAGCCTTTCGCCCTGTTGCACAATGGCCTGCACAATCTTGAGCAAGTCCGGCTCGTGCAGTGAGGGCACTGCCTTGCTCATCACCTTGACCTTGTCATAAAACATCTGCGTCTTGAGATTGCCGATCCCTTCTTCTTTGTTTTCGTACTCCAGCGTGTGCCCCAAAACCCGGCTGAAAAACACCGGCCGGGCCACGAGCGACTGGTTGCCGTAAAGTTCCCAGGCCACGTTGGCGTAGATGGCTCGCAGCAGGTGCGGGTAGCTGATACGGAATTCGCTGTGGGCGCGCTCTTGGTAGAGGTGTGTCAGGTCTTCGAACGTATTCTTAAATCCTCCGCCTTTCATGGCCGCGGACACTTGGCTGTTAGGCAACACTTGGCTAGGCCGTTCGATGTTCTTCTTGTGGCCGGCGTTCACCAGGGACTTCATCCAGGGCAGCGTGCTGACCTTCATTTTTTTCGTGGGCGGCATGGCAATGGGCAGGTTGTCCTCTTCGGCCAGGATCTCTGCTCGGTGCGTCGTCCAGCTCAGGTAATCTGACTTGGGCCTGTCGCCTTTAAGCAGCATGCTGGCATCAGGCGCCATTTTCGCTCGGTGCTTAAAGTGGTTTTCGGTGCCGTAGATCATGTGCCGGTAGATTCTCAGCACCCCGGCCGACGAGGCCGTGGGTAAAGCGATGGGTTTGCTGACATAGATAGAGTCCTGGTAATCGCTTTGCTCGTCCGGGTCCCGTCGGGGGTCCGCTCCCTTTTTCGCCGCCCGGTGTTGCAAGACATGCTTGTTACGGCCGATCTCCGTAAACGTTATATTCTGGTCGTCCTCCACTGGCAAGAACTCGCTAAACTTCCACAGCTCGGCCATGCGACAGCCGAGGATAGACAGTAGCAGAAAAGACTGCAGGGCCCACAGCGGGTGCCTCTCGCTAGGCGCAAACGGGCCGTCGTTGGTGCGCTTGGCCTCAGCCGACTCAAAACAGTCTGCCTCCGCGAGCATGGCCCGGTAGAGCTCGTCCAAGAACGCGCACCAGGGGTCCAAGTAGAGCACGTGCCTGTTCTTGAGGTTGGCCATGGTCGCTTTGCTGGTCTGCAGGGCCCCCCTGGCGTTCACGTCCCTGTCGCGGAAGTAGCTGCCTCCTTCCGTGAACCACCTGCGCACAAAGTCTTCTCCCCAGACACAGCGCGAGGGCTGTTTGGATTTGTCTTGTACCTCTTTCACCGAGGCCAAGATCAGCCACTCGACTACAAAGTCCGTGTAGTCTCTGCTGCGTAAACTCAGCCCTGGCCTGGCCGCGTCTACCATGTCGTTGATGAACGGCAGGAACTGCTCCACGTCTCGCCGCAGCCTCAGCAGAGTCGCGCAGAAGGCCAGCAGACACGTAGGGAAAGGCCCTTCTGTCTTGGTCACGATCGATTTGATCCACCTGTCTTCGTCGCCGAACAGGACCTTGCGCAGCGTGGTGGTCTTGCGGCCTACCACGTCGGCGGAGCTGGCGGGGAAAAGCAGGCCGCCGCCCTCTTGCTCCACGATGATAAAGTTCAACTCCGAGGCCTTGTTTCTCTTGAGCAGCTTGGTTTTGTCCAGGCCGCTGTTCACGTACAGCAGGTGCTCAAACTGGTGGTCGTCGCTGTTTTCTTTGGTCAGGAATTCCGACCAGTGGCCCCGGCGTCCCGAGATGATCTTGGCGAGCACGGGCGAGTGCTCGTGGAGGGCCGGGTCCACGCCGCACGCGCAAAGGTGCATGCGGTCGAGCACTTGGTCCCGGTAACGGTCCCGCAGCTCGGCGAGGCTGGCCACGAAGTTGTCCCGCAGGTCTACCCGTTCCGCGGCGCTCATCTTGGTCTTGAGCGGCAGTCGTTCCGGCCAGACCGGCACCGGCTTCTGGCCCGCGCGTATCTCCTCGAGCGTGGTGTTGTTAAAAGCGTCGATCACCTCCTGGGGCGGCCTGGGGTCGATCGTCACGACCGGACGGTGGTTGGGCTCCGCGCCAAGCCGGCCACTCGCGGCCCATTTTGCCGTGATCTTCTTTCTTTTGTTTAATGACTATAGGGTACAAGATTTGTTTTTTCAGCAATAGCCGCAACACCCGCGGCCAGCATCTTTCTCTTGTTTTTCTTTTTCTTTTTCTTCTTGGCGTGGGGGCCAGACAAAAGATGGCTCGCGAGCGGGCGCGCGAGGCCGCTGCCGTTCAGTGAACCAGCCAAGGCAATGAAAGGCCAGCCCTGTTCTTCGCACACGAGCACGAACATGGCGCTTTGGCGGTGGCGCGACTCGGCCTGTTTCAGTTCTGGCACCTGTGCCGCTAGCCCTTCTTCGTCCATCAACAACAGGAAAGCACGGAGAAGAGTCTGATAATTGACAAAACATCGGCGAGCCCACGCGTACCTCTCTCTCAACTTCTTTAGCACTCGGGGCCAGCAGGCGTCGACCTTTCTGAAGAGGCGTTCCAGCTCCTCCAGCGTCTGTTTGCTCGGTTCGCGCCGGCTCAGGCCATAGCCTAACAGGTGGCACAGTTGGCTGGCTCGGTCGGTAGTCAGAGGGCCTAGCTTCTCCCTGCGCCAGATGTACGCGAGGCGAGCGGGCGTCGGGTTCTGTGCCCTCCACTTGTGGGTCAGGCGCCGGGCCTGTGCTAACAAGGCCGGGCTGACACACGACGCAGACTGATTCACACCTCGCAGGTTGAAGGTCTCTCGTATTATCTGACGAAAGCGGCTCAGGCGAGTGTAGCCGACATGTCTGGGAGCGTGTTGCTCCCTTACCATCTGCCCATTGACCAGCCAGCATTGTGAAGTGTACAGCTCGTGCTCTGTCTTGACCAGGCCACACTTGGAGCAGTACGTACCGGTGGTCGCTAAGCTAAACGTCCAGTTGTGTTCGCAGGACATATATGAAAAGTGACAGGCCAGCAGAGAAAAAACTTACAAAGATTACAAATGTGGACGTTTAAGATTCAAGAGTTGAAACAACCAACGAAAAATCAGAAAAAGGGGCAGAGAAAAATGCGCCCAGAAAAGGATGGAAGGCACCGAATCGTACAAGGGCAAGTGTCTGCACTGTTCCTACGGCTGTGCAAGGGATGACGGCAGGTGGTACGGCTTGCCGATAGCCCACGCGGACGAAGAATTGTTCGTCTGGGGCCACTCTTGCTCTATGGGGTGCGCGGCCAGATGCGGAATATGGTATAGCCGAGACGCTGCGTTCGCGTTCACTGGACCTGCTGCACAGCTTCCTAAGAGTCAATCTACACAAGCAGCTAGTGCAGCCGGCGCCACCACGCCACGAGCTAGTAGACTACGGCGGACCGCTAGACATCTCGGCTTTCAGGGCCGTGGGACGGGTTGTGAATTGGTACGTGCCGGTGCACAGAAAAGAGACACAAAAGAATTTTATTAGCAAGCTCGCTGGCCGCAAGTACACGCTAAGGAGGCTTAAGCGCCTGCCTGGGATTCATCTGTTCTCTTCCTCTTCGGGTTCTTCTTCTTGCGTTTGACCACCCTGCGCTGTTCACTCTCCTCGGCGGCGCTGTCGCTGGTCAGGGCGAGCGGCGCCAGCGTGGGCAGAGGGCGGCGATTCGGCGTCGGCCAGGATAGTGTACTTGAGCCACGGGCCGCCGTCCCGCTTGAAGACGAGGTGCAGCACGTTCGGGGCAGCGCCGACCAGCACCCGGCCGGTCTTTCTCTCCTGGAAAGCACACGATTTGAGTATCTTCTTGAGGACTTCGAGGGCGTAGACACACTCGCCGGCTTCGGTAGGCGGGTGTGACAGGTCCGATTTCAGCAGCGAGTCCTTGTCCTCCGCGAGCAGGGCGATGCCACCGAGCGAAGTGCGTGCCAGCCGACTTGCGTCCACTGCTCGTAAGGAAGATTCGGTACAGAGCCCGTCCCCTTCCACAAACAGCCGGCAGTGCGAATTGGATTTGGAATGATGCCGGATAACGGCGTTCAGGGCGGGGCCAGACACTTCGACGAGTCGGTCGACATTGGTCCACTCGGCCGTTGGGAGAAAAGCAGCCTCCTGGCACACGAGCAGCGAGGTCAGGTCAGAGTAGTGCTCGAAGGATTTGGCCTCGTTGTAAAACTTGACACAGAGCTTGTTGTCGACCGCGACTGAGAGTTCCAAGACCATGCCCTCGCGGAAAGTAGAAAGCCAGCAGGACATCTCCTTGAGATCGACGCTGAACACGCACTTGGGGAACATCAGGTTGACATAATCACCATTGGCGCCCGAAAAGGGGACCACGAACTGCCCGACCAGCCCGTCGGCCGCGCTGCAGAGCACGAGCTTGTCGACCGTGGCCTCGATTCGGACCTCCAGCAACAGCGGCGACAGCGAGTCGAGCGCCCGGCGGAAAGCAATCCCGTGGGTCTTGGACCTCCAAAGAAAACGAGTCATCATTTTGTGAGACGATTGTTCTGTTTGCCACTTTTTTTCCTCCTTTCTAATTACAACTTTTAAATTGCGAGATTCGAAATTTAAGATTTAAAAGCAGAAAAAGAAAAACCTGTACTGTCGAAATAAAAAAGAAGAAAAAGCCCCACAAATCGAAATGTCTATCGTCACCGACAACAACCAAGTCAAATCCTTTGACCCGGCGGCTGACCCGAAGAAGCTGCACCTGTCTGAACCAAGGAGTGCGTACGGATCCATCTTTTCGAACCTGTGCTATGACAAAAAGAGTTTGACGCTGGTTTTACCGTCCATGCAGCTGGCATGGGACCCGAGCACGTACGACCAAGGCAACAAGGCGGCCAAGACCACCATCGACCTCGACTTCAAGCACGCGCAACAGTATGGTGCGGTGCTGCAAGCGTACCAGGTGGTGCGAGCGATCGACGATCGCGTGGCCGAGCTAGTGGTGGAGAACCGCGACAAGGTTGTGCCGACGATGAAGAGGGCCGGTCCGATGGCGCGGAGCAACGATCAAGTCAAGTGCTGCTACCAGCCCTGCACACGGCTGCGCACTTCGCAGAAATCGGACCGGGCCTGGGCACCGCGTCTGACCGTCACGGTCACGGGGCGAGGTTCTTGGGCGGGGCCGACACTGCCACGCTGCAAAAGGGAGACGTGGTGAAAACGGTGATTCAAGCCGCGGCGCTGTGTTCTAAGGGCGAAAAAGTCACCCTGTCGTGGCGCGTGCTACAAATCCGCAAGCAACACGAGGGCTTGGGCTACCCGGACCAAGACATATCGGAAAAAGAAGCGTTTGGCGTCTCACTGTCCGGCGAAGAGAATGGCGAGGGAGGCCATTTGGCCATGGACTTGACCGTAGACCTAGTTCAATTAAAAAGATTTCAGGCTACACAGACAGCACAATCGGCCGGCCCAAGAGCCTTGCTAGCGGCCTGGGTTCTTACATAATAGGTTGTTTTTAAACCGAGCTGCCACGCGTAGAAATGACAGCTGCTGACTTTTCTTTCATTGGGGTCGGTCATGTGTAAGTTGAGCGACTGCGAGCCACAGACAAAAGGCCCGCGATCGGCAGCCAGGTGCAGCTGCAAGCGCAAGGGGATTTCCCACATGGTCTTGTAGATGTTTTTGATGTCTTGGGGCAGGTCGCATCTTTGCACGCTCCCGCCGTCGGCAATGATCTTATCGCGGAGCTTGTCGTTCCAGAGCCCGCGCTCTTCTAGCTCGTGCACCAAGTGCTTGTTCCACACGACGTGCTCACCAGAGAGCACGCGGCGCACAAAGACGTTTGAGTGGGGAGGCTCGAACGACTCGAAATTACCCAGGATCTGAGCAGTCGTGGCAGTCGGCATGTAGGGAATCAGCTGTGAGTTTCGTAGCCCATACTTGGTGATGCTCAGGCGGAGCGAGTCCCAGCGGTCGTCTGTCTGCTCCTTGCCGGGCCACAGATCGAACTGCAGGAGCCCTTGGCTAGCGGGAGACCCGCCGAAACTCTTGTAAGCACCCTTCTCCTGTGCAAGCTCGCTCGAGGCCCATAATGCGGCGTAGTACAGTTCATGCGCGATCTTGACATTGAGCTTTTGTGCCTCTGTTGAGTCCCATGGCATCTTCATCAGAGCAAACACGTCGGCCAGGCCATTGACACCAAGGGCCACCGGACGATGCAAGAGGTTGCTGCGTCTCCTCTGTGGGATAGTCTGTAATGTCTATGACTGTGTCAAGATTTCTGATGGCTACACGCACGCACGACCGCAAATTTTTAGAGCCCCCTTACGGTTTCTGGCAATTGCTTGCAATGTCCTGGCCTTTACAGGCATCGCTGAGCTCTTTTCTTTCAATCTAATGTATACAGCTGTATACAAATCTACCCGCACTTTTCAAGTGCAGACGTTCGACTGCAGACCCTGAAAAAAGGCAGTAGTCGACCTTTTTGCCTCTGAAAAAATCATGGGTGGAAAAGAGCTGTTGTTACATATTTTCTTTTGTTGTTTTTGCATTTCCCAGTCTCGTTGCTAGCCTCAAACCTTCTTTCCCGCTCTTTCCTGTCTGTGGAAGGAGCGGGAAAGAAAGAAATATTTTATTTCCTCAAGT
Organism: Paulinella micropora; assembly: GCA_019918135.1. Lineage (NCBI taxonomy): Eukaryota > Cercozoa > Imbricatea > Euglyphida > Paulinellidae > Paulinella > Paulinella micropora. The sequence continues at coordinate 55,431 of WBZZ01001711.1, forward strand.
ACCAGAGGCATACCAAACAAAAAAAAATCTGCAGTCGGAAAATGATTTTTTGTTTCCACTTCATTCTTTTATCATGTTGCTTTGCTTTTTATTGCTGCATAATATGTCTACATGTGTGTTGAGTGCATGTGTAAATTATTGTAAGGAAATGTATTCACTAGAAGCCAGGAGGCGGAATTTTCGTTTCTAAATTTTCCGTACCGACAAAAATTTGCTGATGATTTCCAGCTCGCTCTCTTCATGTATACTTGTCTAAATAGCTTTCCCGCTCCTTCCACACACTAGAAGGAGCGGGAAACTTAATTACACCATCAGTGTAAAGGTATATAAAACAAAATCAACCGAAGAAAATTTGTCAACTTAATTTTTTCCACGTTTCCTCTATGTCAACATGTTTTGGCTGTCTTTATGTTCTTGTTTTCTGCAATAAATGCAAGATCTTTAAAAATACTGACACTGACTGCTTATTTAGAGCTTCGAAATATATTTTAGACGTATTTTTATAGTAAGAAGTCGAATATTTCGTTTCTAAATTTTCCGTACCGACAAAAATTTGCCGATGATTTCCAGCTCGCTCTCTTCGTGTATACTTGTCTAAATAGCTTTCCCGCTCCTTCCACACACTAGAAAGAGCGGGAAACTTAATTACAACATCAGTGTCAAAGGAAATAAAACAAAATCAACCGAAGAAAATTTGTTAACTTAATTTTTTCTACGTTTTCTCTATGTCAACATTGTTTTGGCTGTCTTCATGCTCTTGTTTTCTGCAATAAATGGTCATTCATGTATGTATGTATGTAATATGTATGTATGTATGCAAGTATGTATGTATGTATGTATGTATTTATGTATGCATATCCGTATGTATATTTTCTTTTCTCCCTCTCTCTCTCTCTCTCTCTCTCTCTCTCTCTCTCCCTTTCTCTCTCCCTTTCTTTTTCTCTCTCCCTTTCTTTCTCTCTCTCTCTCTCCCTTTCTTTCTCTCTCTCTCTCTCTTTCTCTCTCTCTCTCTCTCTCTCTCTTTCTTTCTCTCTTTGTTTTTTTTTTCTTCAAATCTACCTACGTTGTCGTTGTTGTCGTTGTTGCCCTTGTTGTCGTTGTTGTCGTTGTTGTTGCAGTTGTTTTTGTCGAATTGATGACGGTGATTCATTGGTGTTGTTTGCCTTTTAGAAGCAAGAAAAACAATATAAAATGTGAATAACTATCATATCTTTTGTGTAGTTTGGAGCTTGTTTTGAGTCTTTTCTTGCCATGTGGCGTGGGAGCAACGTCAAATGAGCCTCGCGACTGCGAGGAGAGCGCCAGTGTCTATTGCTTGGCTTTCAGGATCCGGCAAGGCAGGTAGATGTGGATTATTTGCTGATGACGATTTGCCAAAAGGGTTTAAGCTGGGGCTTCTGCAACCAGGAGGTGCTAAAATGCCTTCAGAGGACATCAGTGATAATCCATTTGCTCAGCACTTTAGGATGCGAACATATAAGGGCATTGAAATAGGAATGCAATCCATTGACTCCATTCATCAAGAAAGCAGAAATGCAATGCATCTTATTAACAGTAGTCACTTTCCTGGCTGCAGTGAGAGCCCAAACTGCAAAGTGTCGAAGGGTGAGCAAGTCGTGACAATGTCCAAGGGTGTGTCTCGAGGTGAGCAAATTCTTCTCAACTACTCAACGTTGGAGTCAAATCCAAAAGCCGAGGCTTGCAAGGCACATCCTTCTTGGATGAGAGAGGCAGCAAAGGCAAACAAGAAAATCCCTGTTTTCTATGTTGAGAATGATAGGAACTATAAATTTTTTTTATCGTTCCTGAATTTCTTGAGCCACTGCCACCAAGGTCACAACCAATGTCTTTGGAAAAAAAACACGCGCTTCTAGCATCTTTCGGGTCGAGGGCTGTAAGAGCGGATCCTCCACGAATTCCCTCAACTTCCTCAAGCATAAATGCAAAACGCAAGCTTTTGAATGAGTTCGCGGCTGGTCTCTCTTCAGTTAAAGCTCAGAATGACTCAATAAAGCGTGTTCGTGTTTGTGCAGCCACTCCTCAGGTATGCACTCGAATGTTTTCTTGTTGCTTAATACTAAATTAAAGTGTGTTGTATGTGGTGATTCATTGCTATTACTATGAAGGATCGAGGTGAGGAAGAAGAAAGTGGTGACGCCGCTTCGAGCAGTGCAGAAGAGGATGATTCATTCACCCGTTCTCCTGTCAAGGTCAGCTGCCTGCACTTTGTCTAACAAGCATCTATATGCGTTGTTTGTAAACCGTTTGAAATGCAGTTATCATCTACGAAAGACCCATCACCTACTGGCTCTCCTATCAAGGTTAGCTTCATATAATTTGTCAACCAAACCTTAATACTTCTCCATGTTGTTTGTACATCGTTTGCAATGTAGTGTACATCTACGGCATGTTCGTCTAGCATGGTGCTGCCCTTCTCTGAGTCAGCGGAATCGACTGGCTTCTGGACACCTGGGGCTTTGATTACAGAAGCTAGTAGTAGTAGTAAGCAGCCGAATACCGATGAGATTCGCTCAAGCACACAAGCTCTCTATAAGACCTTAGGACTTACTGCTCATGTAGCCATCAGGCCTAAGAAAGCCAATAGGTCATACACGTTCAAGAAGCGCAAGCAAGGCCCTGTCAAGCATGTTCGACCTCAATGTCTGGAGAAGTGGCTTGGCATGCCATACAATGAGCTTGAGGAGGAGGTGAGGTCAAGCTGTTGTCGAGAATGGCAATGCTATCGTTGGGTCGACCCACGCGATGTTATAAGGGAACGCACCCAATCTTGTGCACTTTCTTTGAAAGAGTTCAAAAATTCCCTAGCGATAAAGTTGGAGACAATGAAAGATCCGGCCGGTAACATGCAGTATGTCTACCAAACGGAAAAAGTATGCAGAACTATGTGGCAGCGCATTCATGGAGTCGGTGATAGAGTTATGACAAAAGCTTTAAAGCTTATGCGCAACCGCACTAAGATAGATGTAAGGGTTGTACCGCCGGAACCACTTACTGAAGATGTCATTCACGTTCTGCTATGCAGAAAGTGGTTACAAATGGGGATCGATGTTGAAGAAGACGGAACTTGGAAGCTTCAAGACATTACCGAAACCAGCGAAGTGTACAGCTACATCGTAGCAAACTGGACGAAAGGATGTCAAGATGTGCTAGCATCTGCGCCGGCCAACTGCAAGCAAAGGCTGAATGTCAAAGAGCCTCCCGGCCCCACGAAAGTGAATAAAGTCTGGCGCAGAGACTTTAAAAATATAGAGCCTATCCGAGGTAGCAGTAAAGAGCTTGCTCTAAACATCTTTTGCATTAAGCATAAGTTCTTTTGTGTACATTATTATCATTATTATTATTATTATTATGGACACCGTGATAGCCCAGTGGTCAAGTTCTACCATCTGGGCCCTGTCGCCAGTTCGATTCCCGTCGGTGCCACCAGTATTTTCATTGAACATACCGGTCTATTTCTGGACCAGTATTTTCATTGAACATACCGGCCCGTCTGGAAGTGTTGGAACTGCCCTTGCGGGGGTGTCATTAGAGCTTATCGTCAATTCTTCGTACTCCCCTCACGGGTGAGACGATGGAGGCGCATGTGCAGAAATGCATCAGCCATTGACAGAGAAGCACTATTATTATTATTATTATTATTATTATTATTATTATTATTATTATTATTATTATTATTATTTGAACACCGTGATAGCCCAGTGGTCAAGTTCTACCATCTGGGCCCTGTCGCCAGTTCGATTCCCGTCGGTGCCACCAGTATTTTCATTGAACATACCGGTCTATTTCTGGACCAGTATTTTCATTGAACATACCGGCCCGTCTGGAAGTGTTGGAACTGCCCTTGCGGGGGTGTCATTAGAGCTTATCGTCAATTCTTCGTACTCCCCTCACGGGTGAGACGATGGAGGCGCATGTGCAGAAATGCATCAGCCATTGACAGAGAAGCACTATTATTATTATTATTATTATTATTATTATTATTATTATGTTCTTTTCCTGTGAATAATAGACCAGGACATCGCCAAGGATGAAATCTGCACCGAGCTGGCAGCGCAATGCAAGCAGCTTATGAAGGAACAAGAGCGGGGGTTCAAAAATGAAGCTGAATTTCAACAGTGGAAGGTGAGGAGCCAAACTCATCACAAAATCCATCGGGAAAATCGTTTCCAAACCACTAAGCGGAAGTCTGGAGCACCTCTTGACCTTCGATCGATTGTTTGCTCTTTTGACGGGACACCCCTGTGCTCGTTCCTTCATGTCGACGCAAATCCACTGACTTTAAAGGTAAGTACGTTATTCGTCTTGGCCTTGGGGTGTTCAGTTGTTACAGAACCAGGAAAAGTTGCATCTACACTCACGGCCCTGGTATTGAAAAAGGTCAGAACAGTACAATCTCTATCCTTTACCACATGCTACGGAGTCGGCTGTGGAGCACTGACACTATGGCCGCATGGAAGCTCTTCATTGAGTTTGACGGAGGAGGCGAA
>WBZZ01001712.1:0-12500 GCA_019918135.1 Paulinella micropora
TTTGAATTGAATACACACTAGTTTATACTCCTATGTGCAAAAGGAGTTAGTAGTAAAAACTACTATTTCAATTAATTCTTTGTCTCTTGTATCTCTCATATTCTTCAATTACATTATATGTTGTTTTTCCTCCTTCAATCATCTTTCTTGCTCGTATTTCATCATCAACCCTCATTGGTTGATTTTCGGCACTTAACCAATTCTCAAATAATCGTAATTGTTTTTTCTTATTCATTTCTTTTCTATTTTCTTCTCTCTTTACTAAATCTATTTTCTCCTTTCGTTCCGCTTCTTCTTTTTTCAGATTTAGTAATTCTTCGATAGCCAAAAATTTACTTTGTTCTGCTTGTTCTTGTCTCTCTAATTCCAATAATTATTGTCGTTTTTGCTCCTTTCTACTCTGTATAGTGTCAATTCTTAATCACTACTTGCTTTATATCTCGTTAGTTCAGCTTGGTTCTTATCTCTTAATTTCTCTAACCACTAATTGGTGGTTTCTCTTTCAACATTCTCTGTATCACTCTCGCTTCTGCCGTCGTCATCACTCATTGTTGTTCGCACTTTGTTTGATTAAGGCTACTCTGAAAAGAGAAAAGTTGTGTAAAAAAACCACACGGGGGCTTTTCGACCTGAGCCTCTAGGTGAATGGTGTAAAAAAAATTTCGCTTTTCCTTTTTTATCGGCATTTTAAATGAACAGCCGAAATCCAGAAATTCTTACAATTGAGCAAAAGGGTTTTCCTCGTGTTTTTGCCTGTTTCTTTTTTCATTCTTTGACTTTTTCAGAAAGCCAAAAGTCGCTAAGAAAAAAAGACCAAACCCTTGCTGTTTTTGTGTGTGTGCAGATGTCGGACGACCCAACCACACGTGAGGAACCAGAGGAGCCAGAGGAGCCAGAGCAAGCCCGCCCAGAGGACCCCGAAGTCAAGGTAAGGTTGTTGTTCGTTTCCTTTCTATATAAAATGTTTTGCAGGATTTGGCTGACGCACTTGAAGTTTTGTGGGTGGGTCGTATAACAGCCAATAATATACCGAAGGAGTTGGGTGCTAATAGGGGTGTAGTAGTTGCTCGTAGCCCGAATGATAATCGACCCCAACCAATAGAGGGTAACCTCCAATATTGGGCACACATCGACAAAAAGAATGGAAACGCAATGCTTTTTCTCGAGAGGAATGATGGAATGATTCCTGTAAAACTTAACTGCTACAAGTCGCCTATACGTAAGGACCAAAGACCAGAACGCTTCATTGTTGAATTCACCGATGGGTTTTTCAAATTATTTAGATTATGGGACAATATTGACACAATCGCCGATTATTATGGCTTAATTATTAAGATAGCTTATCGAGTTATGTTTGATTAAAGCAACTAATACACACCGTGTACCATAGGCATAATCATTTCTATGGTAGATTGTGTGTACCTTCTTCGATAATATGAGTTGTCTCTTTTCATTAAAGGTCAAGTATTACTTTCGCCTTTCGCTCTCTCTTACTAGTTCGATATTCTCGGATCCTATTTCCTCCCGCTTCAGCAGTTCTTTAGTCTTCTTCTCTTTAATAACTTCTTTAGTTTGCTCTTTCATATCTTTTTCTTCGTCAACTGTCAGTTTTTAATAAATCTCTTGGACTTACCAACTCATCATTATTTAATATTAACTTGAATCCAGACCGACCCTTGACTTTATAAATAATTTTACTGAAAGTTTTACCACCTTTGGAGAAAACATTTCTTTTGTTTTCTTTTCTTACACTATCACCGACCTTGAATTCGTCTATTATCCCTTGTTATCACTTGTTTATTTTTGTCTCTTCCGAAAAATACATCTACCGGTTAGCCTTAATACCACGATGAACTTTATGATTATAAGCATCGACTAAGTCCTGAATATAACTGGCCCAATCAAAATTACGATTGGTTTCGAATAAAAGGTCAAGCCATCTTCTAATACTTCGTATCACTCTATCAACAACCGCAAGTGCTCTATGGTTGCTGACTTCAATGACATCGTGTTTAATTCCATTTTCAATAAAATATTCGCGTGTCGCTCCTTTATATTCTCCCCCGCTGTCGGTAGTAATTGATCTTGGTTTATATTTGATTGATTTCAAAGCATAATAAACTTCTTTTGCTGTTTTATTTTTTAATGGAATGATTATTAAATATTGGTTATGACAATCAATCCAAACAAGCATCCAAGCATAGCCTTTATTTCCTTTCTTATCTTTTATCTTACTCATATCCGCTAAGTCAAGAAAAACTTGGTCTAATGGTTTATCAACCCATATCGTGTTCCATATTTTCGGGTTCTTTTTCTGGTGGTGAAGTTTAAGGGCTTCTTCTTCTTTTGTTTTAACTACTTCTCCCGTAGGTGTCTTCTGTATTAATAATTATATGTTTATTGTCAATTTGATTTTCTGAATTTACACTCATCTATATTTAAAACTTGAGAAAACATTTTTCAACATCATTTTTTTCTTTCTTATTTGTCTTTTCAGATTGATTATAAACATTAACAGATATGTTTGATTTCTTTCCTCTCCCTTTCTTCGGCTTTGGTTCTTCTTCACTACTCTCGCTTTCACTTTCTTCACTCTCCTCAGGCTCAGGATCTGGCTTCTTACTCTTCTTCTTTTCTCTCTTAGTTTCTGCTTTCGCTCTTTTAATTTTCATCTTAGCCATCTTTTCGGCTATCAGGTCAGTGAAATCAACCTCATCTTCACTCTCACTCTGCTCAGGTGTGTCATCTTGGTCCTCTCATTAATGATATCTGTTGCTAAATTCTTATTTTCTATCTCTGCTATTTTTCGTTCCATATCTTCGTCTTCGCTTTTAATCGCGTTTCGGTATTGTTCCAAAACCTTTTTGGCGTGTTCCATTTTTCTCTGCTTCGCTTTTTGTTAAAAAAATGACTGCTTTTCCCCAGTTTTGTCGGCTTGCTTCGGGAGACGGCATTTGATACTAAGATTATTATATTTTAGTATTTTTTTAAAATAATTAATTAATTAATATATACAATGTCGCAATATAAATCATTACTCTGCTTGAATGAGTTGGCCGTCGATAGTCTAGATACTTAACTTAGACTTAACCAACACTAATATTAAAGGTTTAAACACACAGAGTGCCAGAAGATGACAACCAGTTGAACCTCTACTATACTGATTTGCGATGTGACACAAGATTATCTAACAAATCAACATCGGACATCAAAGAGGGAAAAAATTTATACTACACAGAGCAACGAGTGAGGGACAACGACGAGGTTAAAGCCTCAACACAACACCGTTCTATTACAAGTAATCGCACCAAACCAGCCTATATAATTTGATAGACACGAACATATCCGCACCAGCGGTAGGTCAATACTTAACATACAACGATGTAGATGGTAAATGGAGGAATACAACCCTTGGTTCAATTGACACACTTTCTGATGTAATCATAACCGCACCAATAGCCACTAATAGTTATCTTACATATAATTCAATAAACTGGGTAATAAAACATTTCCGATAAATGTTGATGAATTCGGCAACATTAATTGTAGATGGTAAATGGAGGAATACAACCCTTGGTTCAATTGACACACTTTCTGATGTAATCATAACCGCACCAATAGCCACTAATAGTTATCTTACATATAATTCACTAAACTGGGTAATAAAACATTTCCGATAAATGTTGATGAATTCGGCAACATTAATATGGGAGGGAATTTGAATATAACAGGTGTCAATTTACTAAATACAAAAGATGTTGATACTTGGATAACAGAGCACGAGGCGAATAATGATAACGTGTCCGCAGATGGTTCAATTAATACACACAGCGATGTGTTAATTACAGGCACACCCGCCGATAATCAACTGCTAATATACAGCACGGGCCAATGGAGAAACACGAATTCACCCTTTCTTAGATTAGACGGCACCGCTAGTATGACGGGAGGACTAAATATGGGGGGGGGGGGAAAGCATTACTGGAGTTAATCTTGTTGATGGTGTTGATGTTTCTGTTCTTGATAGTTCGGCGGTTAAAACAACAGGAGACCAAACCATAGGAGGAACCACATTCAGCAATGTAATAAATGCGAGTGCAGGTCTTGATATGAAAAATCAAAACATTACAAGTGTGGGTCAACTAAATGGCATGTCTGTCGCAACTTGGATAACGGAGCACGATGCAAACACGGCGAAAGTGTCGGCGAGTGGAAGTATTGATACACATAGTGATGTGGCCATAGCAACAGCATCGGACAATCAGCTGCTAATATACAGCACGGGCCAACGGAGAAATACTGCTTCTCCTTTTCTGAGATTAGATGGCACCACGGCTATGGCAGGAGCATTAAATATGGGAAATCAAAATATAACGAATGGGAATTTGGTTGATGGTGTCGATGTTTCTGTTCTTGATACTTCGGTGGTTAATCTAACATCAGACCAAACAAAAGCAGGGACCAAAACTTTTAGTAATGCTGTTATTGTAAATGGCGGTTGCAAGTTATCTATTCAAAATAGCACCGACGGGACAAATGCCAGAGGAATATTTATGTGGAATACTGGTGATTCAAACTGGGGAATATATATGGCGTCTTCTGGGGCGAGTAAATCATTAAGTGGAGGAACAGCAGTAGCAGATACAAGTATTACTGCCCATGTTATTAGATTTAGAAGTGGAACTCTTGCTACTAATGGTTTTATATGGGAAAATGCGAGCGAACAATTTTTAATATCGCTAAATGGATCAACTGGGGCTTTATGGACAAGAGGATTAATTACGACAAGTGCGGGAGTATCAACAACCACATTAAGAACAAGCGACAATATAGTAGTAGGTACTGGAAAAAGTGTTTTTATTGATAGAAGCGGAGCAACAACTAATAATAAACTGGTTTTATGGGATGGAGGAACACCATCAACGACAGCATTTTTGGGTTTTGGTGTTGCTAGTCAAACTTTGCTTTATAATGTTAATGCTTCCACTGATAGTCATGTGTTTTATTATGGAGGCACAAATGAATTATTTAGAATTAACGACACAGCAATTACGGCTTCAAAATCAATAAAAGCAAATGCTTGTCTTGATATGAACAGCCAAAACATTACAAATACAGGCCAACTAAATGGTAGGTCTGTCTCAACTTGGATAACAGAGCACGATGCGAACAAGGCGAAAGTGTCAGCCGATGGTTCAATTGATACACACAGCGATGTAGTAATAACGACACCAGCGAATGGTCAATTACTAACATACAATGGAACAAACTGGGTAAACTCCACGGGGTCATTGTCTTTCCTTTCTTTGACTGGTGGGACGATGCCAGGCGATATTAAATTGGGTGCTTCGGCTTTTACTATGTACTCAGGCTCGCAGAATATGACAACCGACAACTCGGCTGGTTTTGTTGCTTCTGCTTCTACTGAAAACGATGCTGCATATCTGGCTTTTAATGCCAACCAGAACGATTATTGGTCTAGCAACTTCCACTACAACGACACGACAGGAGTTTATTCAAGAGTTCCCGCAAACACGAATACATTTTCAGGAACACCATACACGGGCGAGCACATAAAAATAGATTTGGGAGCCATATACAGGATAAAAAATATTATGTTAGGTCTTCGTCTGCTAATTACATTGAAATGACACCGAGCATTTTGTATGTGGGAGTAAGCACTGACAACACGAGTTATACCTTATGGGACAGCAGGAGTGGCGAGGCTTGGGCTTCACAAACAACTAAAACATACACACCAGCTTCAAATGCTACTGCTAGATACATCATATTCGTGGCAAACAAAGTAGGAAGTGGCGGAACTTCATTTAGAAACCAAGTCCGTATCGCCAGTCTGTATTTTGATTATGAGACGTTTAATTATGACATAACATTGATTAGAAATATGACGAGCGACACATTAACAACAAGCGGGGGCCAGCGGATTGATAACAGCGAGTGCGGGATTAACAGGGACCACATTAACGGCCAGCGGATTGATAACGGCTAATGGGAGTTGATATGAAAAGCCAAAGCATAACAAACTTAGCCACTCCGTCGGCATCAACAGACGGGGCAACAAAAGGCTATTGACACATTAGACGGACAGAATGTAAAATTAACAGGAGACAAAAAAATAGCAGCAACAAAAAAATTAAGCGGAAAATTAGCAACTTCATTAGGTGTCCCGTGTATAGTAGGCAGGAATTCAAAGGGAACAGGTGCGACATGAGGCTTAGAATTATATGGAACAAGTGGCAATATGAACGGCCCGCACATTCAAGCATTTGTAAATACACCCGTTTATCATATATTTCAACAATTAAACGTTGCTCAAGACAATATTGCTTTAAGTTTTGATAGTTATTGGGATGGTTCAAACTGGAAATCAAGTGACACAGGCTCAAACTTTCAAATATATAAAATTTCAGATAAACTCACTTTTAACTACAAATCAGGAGCACTGGCAGGAATCATAGCATTTAGTGAAGCAATGAACATAAGCAATGCGGGGGATAACAACAATAGGAGCAATAACCGCAAGTAGTTTAATGACCGCAAATGCTGGTATTAGTTCGGCTCAAAGTATCACAATGACTAATTCAGGCTCGCAGATTTACTTTTCGGACGGCACGACAGCCACGTGTGGTATAAGGTGGCTTGACGATAACCACGGTGTATTCTGTCAACGAAATGCTAATCAGATGTTTATTAGAGAATACGGTGACATACATTTTCAAACATCAGGTTCTACTTGGAGAGCACATATGAATTCAAATGATGTTTATGTTGCTTCACAAGGTTCTTCAACTTCAGTTCAAGTATTTACAAGAACAGGATTTCCTAATGAACCTATGATTTTAATGTGGTCTGCCAATATTGCTAATAACCGCGGTTTCTTTGGTTTTAGTGGTAATAATATATATACTTGGAGCACCACAAATACAAATGGAGAGCCTTCGGGAAATTACAATTACATACCGACAAACGGTGCTTGGACATACTCATCTGATAGGAGATTAAAAACAGATATTAAGACATTAGAATGTGGTGATTGTTGCGAGAAATTAATGAAATTAAACTGCTGTTCATATTATTTGAAATCGGACAAAAAGAAAGAAAGCAAGAATTGTGGTTTTATTGCTGGTGAAGTAAAAAAATATTTCCAGAGTTCATCACAAATTCTGATATGAAAATAGGCGAAGATGAAAACCTTGAAGGCATAACATATACAAGTTTTATACCAATATTGGTCAGTGCTTTTCAACACGTGGCGGAAAAGGTGATTAATTTAGAAAAAGAAAATAAACTTTTACTTGATATATTACAAGACCAAGCAAACCAATTACCAGAAATCCGAGCAGTCGTATTTCCTCCCAATGCCTCCTAGATTACACCCACCACCGCCAGTCATAGAAATAGATGGCGACCTCACACCAGAGTTGAAAAATAGAGTTTTAGACCCTTCACTGAAGAATGAAGATAAAAAGTAGAGCAAGAATTGGAAGATAACAAATGAACACTCGTATAAATGTATTTTATACCAAGAAGCATCATTTGAACATATTAAAGGAATAGCTTCATCAAAACTAACACACCAATCACTCATCGGCTTATACACACATTTAAATTTTGTTTCAATTCCTTTCTGAATACAATAAGCACAACTCTCATTCTTTTTTTTCGCTTACCCGTGAGTAAAAGTCGCAGGCAGTTCGCAAAAATAGTTTTGTTATTAAAAAGTTTATCATCAGTAATATAATCATGGCTACTGAATATAAATATCAGCGGATTACTTTTCTGAGTAATGATTTTGTGGGAAGCAAAACATTTAATAAAAATATTCAAATGTCATTCACACCAACCAAAATGAATGTTAAGTTTATTCATTATACGAACGACCAGACGGAAACCAAAACCAGAATTCTTTATACGGACAGAATTGGAATTATTGGTACATTTGCAGATAGTAATATAGCAAACATTTCAAACCTCAGTTATAATTTGGGTGTAGTGGGTTGGTCAGACGGACAATATATATTTAAAGTCCTTGAAACTGACAGCGGAAATAGTGATACAGGAAATTTAGCGCGAAGAATTGTTGTGTGCTTAGAATTTCTAGGATAGTTATCAACTACACTCTCATTCGTTTCACTCATTCTCGTTTGTTGATAACCATCGAAAACCGATTTATTTTAAACAATAAAGAAAAAACGATGTTTTAGAATGCGAGAGAGTGTGACAGCACGAAGCGCAATTCTAAAATATCAATGGAGAAAATTAACAATGTAAAGGTGAAGCCAGTGAAGCAGGATGGAAACGGAGACAAAAAAGCAAAGGGTTATAAATTATTCAACTAGCCGTATGCAAATATATTTCTACTAGCTTGTAAGAAAAGTGGGAAAACGACAGCACTATTTGAAATACTGAAACAAACTACCGACAGAAAGACCCGTATTGTCATTATTGCTTCAACAATACACAAGGACAACATTTATAAAGCAATGGTAAAGCACTTTAAGAACAGGGGAAACCCAATGGCAATATATACCTTTCTTAAATCAGATGGGGTGAATGTGATAGACTACGAACTTGGCAATTGACAAATTAAACAGACAGGACGAGCAACACGAAGGAGAAGTAAAACAGGACAAAGAGGAAATAGAAAAGCCACAATTTCTTTATTCGGAAAAGAAGAAAAAAAGATGTCTGCAGGTCCCGTCAAGTCAGGCCGTCAGTGAGCGTGTGATATGGTCGAAACCGGCAGTAGCTCGTCTCATGAAAAAAGCCCGCAAATATCCTCGAAAATTCTCCCTTTTGACTTGGCATGGTTCTGTTGTCTTTTGCCCGCTATACCCGTCCCATTTGTCGACCAGTTTTTATGCCATGATGGCGTCATCTTACCCCCTTGAAAAACCCCGTTTGTCCTTCGAATTCCGACCCCGTTTCAAGTTCCTCGTGTAGCCCACATCCCCCTTATATATCCCTCTGAGTAAAAACCCGCCTGTTTGTCTGCCCATTCCGAAAAGGCGTCCCCCCTGACCCCCCTTGACCTACCGACGTGTCTGTCTCAAAACCGCCCGTGTTCCATCATCTTCCCCTTGCAATTTCCTGTGAGTTTATCCCCCATTACCTTCTGTTATGTCTACTCTCCCCCCCTCATGTCTCCATGTCTCCAAATATATCTTTTCCCTACCAAAACCCCTTGTCTTCTGTGTCTGTTTTCATGCCCCCCCCCCCCCAACCCAAGTCAGCATGACACCTTCACTTTCCACCCCCAAAATCCCATCAAAACCATCATATTAATAAAATGACAAGCAAGAATCAAACGTGAATGTTGCATGCCCGAATGGTTCCCCATAAATTTCCCTTTGTCTCGTAAACAAAATTACCACAGACCCACTCAAACCGCAAGCTACAGCAATCAGTGTCTCATCTGATCAAAACAAGCTGAATTGTAACATGAATTTAATACCGTGACATCTCAGGCTCTCAATAAAACCATTCCTCTTGCATCCCTGCATGCACCTGTATGTCTGTTTACCCAAGCAAAACATCCACACCCCATGAAACCCCTAGCTTGAGCTGTGTCAGCTGTCAATCCCCAAAACCCATGTTTCACAGCCGCTTGAACCCCGGGCCAGGCCCCGCTACAAAACAGCTCATGAGTAGCCCTCCAGCTAGAGAACTTGAAATAATTGTCCCTACCCGTCTGCATGTCAATGCACCCAAAACGTCTCAAGAAAATGAAGACTGAGGAACTTAATACTACCTAAAGTAGTGATTCTGTAGCCTCCAGACTCGCCCAAGGATAACCGACAGATCGCAACGGTAAGTAATGCCCTGCATTATATACCGTGTGGGCCGGCACAACTATATGTCGAAGCCTCCGTACATGTGTAAGTCGGAAACGACAAGTGAGACCGCTCTGCAAATGATGCAAGCGGTAGCCTGGCAATGCATTATAAATTCTCATCCACTCACATACTCTCTTGTCGTTTCCGACTTCTAGCAATCTGTCAACAAGCTGCTCAAAATATCATAAGTTGTGAATGTTTCTACTTCACAGTGTTTGCTCGCCTCACACTCTCGCCATCACCAGCTTTTTCAAACTTTATTCGGTTTAAAAAAAAAAAAAAAAAAAAATCAACGAAAAAGCAATCCTTTTGCCCTTGCTATTCACAATGCAGTAATTTTCTGAGGCTTATCCGGCTGCTCAATTTCTGAACAATTCTTGAGTGTCCTGCTGCTCAATTCCTGCACAATTGGATAGGAAAAAGGAAGTTTGGCCCGGGGGTGACGTAACGTCAACAAAGCCTCCGCGTTACGTCAAAAAGCGAAGACGAACGCACTAACTAACTATATAACTAACTAACTAACGAACGGACGAACACACGAAAAAAAAATTCAACTGTGTACGCGGAAAAAAAACGCAAAAAAAAAAAAAAAAAACAAAAAAAAATTAGCTCGGGAGGTATATACCCTGCGGGCCGAAAAGATTGCTACAGAATCGACAGAGCACGAACGTTTTGAGAGATGAGTTGAAAGTTGTAAAAATATTTATCAGGAATACTGTTAGTAATGGCCCCGGCGAATAAACAAGCCAGCGAGCGGTCCTGAATTATCTTCTTTCGTACTCATGCTTTTATATATTTCGAACACTTCTTCATACAATTACTCAATCAAATTGTTGAAGTTGTGAAAAGAAAATGATGATAGAATTGTTTTACACGAAAATAGATTTTCGGCCCGCAGGGCATATACCTCCCGAGCTAACTTTTTTTTTTTTTTTTTTTTTTTTTTTTTTTTTTTTCACAACTTCAACAATTTGATTGAATAATTGTATGAAGAAGTGTTGGAAATACAAACATGAGTACGAAAGAAGATCATTCAGGACCGCTCGCTGGCTTGTTTATTCCATTACTAACAGTATTCCTGATAATACTTTTACAACTTTCAACTCATCTCTCAAAACGTTCGTGCTCTGTCGATTCTGTAGCAATTGTCATAAAGCTCAGGACAATAGCTTTTTAATGCTGCGCTCTGCATCAAGTTTTCGTTTAAAAGTATTAATTGATTTTTTTAAATTTTTTTTTTCAGTTTCAAGTTAGGCAATTTTGCCGCTTGACTATCATCATCAATATGAGGTGACCATATAAAAATTCGGGTTTCGGGTGCGCGAGAGCAACTCCAGGCCATTTGCTTGCCTGTGAAAGCTGCTATGTGGTGGCTCTTCGCACACAAGAAATTCACCATTTTGGTTGTGCATCTTTATATGTGCTTTGTGGTAGCATGAATCGGCCGATTAGTCTACCTCGACTAGCAGGTTATGATATTTGTAGGTATTTATGTATGTATGTATGTATGTATGTATGCATGTATGTATGCATGCATGCATGTATGTATGCATGCATGTATGCATGCATGTATGCATGCATGTATGATACATGCATGTATGTATGTATGTATGTATGTATGTATGTATGTATGTGTGTGTATGTATGTATATGTGTATATATGTATGTATGTAATGTATGTATGTATTATGTATATATGTATGTATGTATGTACGTATATATATATATATGTATTGTGTGAACGGAATACATTATAAGGTCTTAATTTTCCAGAACGTTAAAGAGCTATCCGGGTGGGCCGCGGGATTACGCAAGCTCCGAATACTACTATGCATAATAAATTGATTAAGAAAAATAATGAACTCATTCTTGGTCTATTTTTTGTAATCTGCGTCTATACAGCTTGTGTCTATCTATCTATCTATCTATCTATTTATCTATCTATTTATCTATCTATCTATCTATCTATCTATCTATCTATCTATCTATCTATCTATCTACCTACCTACCTACGTATCTGCATTCCTATCGATCTATCTACCCATCTAACTTGCGAACGAACCACTATCCAAGAGTAAGGAAAGCCAGGAAAGCCAGGAAAACCAGCAGTAGCATGAAATCGACGAGTGTGGACATTGTCTGCAAAAAAAAACTCACAAATCCGTGAATCATGAGGCAAATGCAAGCCAGAACACATGACGTTAATATATCTTACCTACCTATCTACCTAGCCACGTAAATGCCTACCTTACCTACCCACCTATCGGTGCGTCTGATATATGATTTGGTTGGTTAAGCTCACCACAATTTTGTGGCGGTGCCGATAAGACCTGGTCTCAGACAGGACCAAGCATCAGACAGAAGAAAAAACGCTGCAGCTTTCCAGAAAGTCACCGCAAATCACGCAAAAGTTTTCGCCGCGTGTATTTCCTCTTCATCTAACTTGTCGCCATTGCTCTCGGACGAAAAACCGTTACTCGCGGCGTCACGTGTCACGTCACATGGGCTAGTGGGCGGGCAAGGGTCGGGCAGCAGGTCGAGGTGCACGCACTCGCGCGACTTGTGCAGGGAGCTGATGGAGGGTGCGCGGGAGTGACCGGCCCGCGAAGAAGGAAGACTGCGCGCCGGACCGGCAGAGAGAGG
>WBZZ01001712.1:25000-45000 GCA_019918135.1 Paulinella micropora
ACACTCCAACACAACCTGCGATACAATCAACACATAAGCAACATCATACGCAAACTACAGCCAACAATCACTTCTCTCCGATACGCACAACAATTTCTCCACACAACAATCATGAAACAACTATACTACACGCACATCTTCCCTCATCTCATTCAACACATCTCCATCTGGGGGACCCATGACAAAAACAAAAAATACATACAACCACTCATAAAAATACATAAAAAAATCATCAGAATAATAGCCAAGACTCATTACCGATCACATACTAAACCGCTCCTCGACCAACTCGAAATCCTTGATATCACTCAACTATATAAACTAAGAGTTTGTATAGAAATCCACCCATTCATCCATCCCGCCAAAGAACTCAACAGACCACTACACGACAACACCTTCACCCCAACAAATCATATCCATTCATACCATACTCGACACTCAATCAAAAGCAACTTATTCATCGACCACAACACCCCATATCAAACAAAACTGTTCCTGCATCAATGGAACCAACTCCCACAAGATATCAAGGACACAACATCACTCAACATCTTCAAAAAGCGGATAAAAGCTCACCTCCTAGAACAACCAAAACATAATAATAATAATGATAATAATAACAACAATGACTACAACACACACACACACACACACACACACAAAAAAAAAAAAAAAACATCAAAAACAAAAATTAATTAATTAATTAATTAATAATTAACTTATATGCATACATATATTTATATATGCATAAATAAGTTTATATTAAAAAAACACACACACACACACACAACAGCAACCATCCACCAGCATGATCTTTGAAGAATCCTCCGCCGGACTCCGTCCAACGAATATGGTCTCCCAACCACACCAACAAACCACTCCTTCACTTGCCCCTCTCTTCTCTCTCTCTCTCTCTCTCCTTTTTTTTTTTTTTTTTTTTTTTTTTTTTTTTTTTTTTTTTTTTTTTTTTTTCCTCTCCCTTCTCATACTACTGTCCAGACATATTCACTGAACTACTAATTTTCACTCACTCCGATCATTCTAGTATATTACTACTGATGCAAACATAAACATTAATATTAATAACATGAATACTTAAGCTACATATTACGCAACATATCTAAACATAAACATTAATATTAATAAGATTAATACCAAGCGACCTAAATATATTAATACTTTCAATTAATACGCTCGATTTAATAACTAGGTTTCCACCTTAGATAAAGGTATGACTTAATAGCTATACTTTTCACGTGGACGATCCTTGAGTCCGATTGTAAAAATTGTTCTCTCAATAAAAACGAAGAAGAAGAAGAGTGAGAGTGAGTGAGAGAGAGAAAGAGAGAGTGAGAGTGAGAGTGAGTGAGTGAGTGAGAGTGAGTGAGAGAGAGTGAGAGAGAGAGAGAGTGTGTGTGAGAGAGAGAGAGAGAGAGAATGCTTAGTCAGTCATTAAAAATTATCAGAGGGTGGCACAGGTTCGTTATTTGAGGTAAGTTATGATAAAAAAAAATTAAGCTCTTCTTATTGTTGTTCTTATTTTCTCATTAAACCTTGCTTACTGTAATAATAATAATAACAATAATAATAATAATAATAATAGTGCCTCTCTGTCAATGGCTGATGCATTTCTGCACATGCGCCTCCATCGTCTCACCCGTGAGGGGAGTACGAAGAATTGACGATAGGCTCCAATGACACCCCCGCAAGGGCAGTTCCAACACTTCCAGACGGACCGGTATGTTCAATGAAAATACTGGTCCAGACGGAGCGGTATGTTCAATGAAAATACTGGTGGCACCGACGGGAATCGGCCTGGCGACAGGGCCCAAATGGTAGAACTTGACCACTGGGCTATCACGGTGTCAATATTAATAATAATAATAATAATAATAATAATAATAATAATAATAATAATAATAATAATAATAATAATAATAGTGCTTCTCTGTCAATGGCTGATGCATTTCTGCACATGCGCCTCCATCGTCTCACCCGTGAGGGGAGTACGAAGAATTGACGATAAGCTCTAATGACACCCCCGCAAGGGCAGTTCCAACACTTCCAGACGGGCCGGTATGTTCAATGAAAATACTGGTCCAGAAATAGACCGGTATGTTCAATGAAAAAATAATAATAATAATAATAATAATAATAATAATAATAATAATAATAATAATAATAATAGTGTATCTCTGTCAATGGCTGATGCATTTCTGCACATGCGCCTCCATCGTCTCACCCGTGAGGGGAGTACGAAGAATTGACGATAAGCTCTAATGACACCCCCGCAAGGGCAGTTCCAACACTTCCAGACGGGCCGGTATGTTCAATGAAAATACTGGTCCAGAAATAGACCGGTATGTTCAATGAAAATACTGGTGGCACCGACGGGAATCGAACTGGCGACAGGGCTCAGATGGTAGAACTTGACCACTGTGCTATCACGGTGTCCATAATAATAATAATAATAATAATAATAATAATAATAATAATAATAATAATAATAATAATATTTACTATATCTGAGGCGTACTGATGCAGCTAATGGCATATCCTCAACGGACATAAGCCTCCAATACACTTGTTCGAGGTCCTCCACCCCCCGTGTCAGACTCTCGCCTGATGATCGGGGCCACCGATGGAGCTCCTGAGGGCAAGATTGCACTAAGCCGAGGTTATTCCGCAGTCCCAGCAACCTCTTGCAAGACGTCACCGAATGTGCAAGTGCATACACCAAGCGCGGTTGCTAGAGCTGCCTCGAAACCACACCCATAACAATCTGGTGTCTGCTGGGTCCTGGGCTATCAACCAGCATATGCGGAGTTTAAGATCTTTTACGCGCGCAACGACCCTCCTCCCCAGCATCTACCACCAAAGGGTTATGAGTTGGCGTCACAGTTTAACGCCTTGAGGCCATTGGGCTGGAACTCTGTTTAGCAAGTGTGACTAGGTTTTTTCATCGGGATTTCCCTCAAATATGTCACAGTCAACATTCCAAGGCAGATTTACTATATCTGAGGCGTACTGATGCAGCTGATGGCATATCCTCAACGGACATAAGCCTCCAATACCCTTGTTCGAGGTCCTCCACCCCCCCGTGTCAGTCTCTCGCCTGATGATCGGGGCCACCGATGGAGCTCCTGAGGGCAAGACTGCACTAAGCCGAGGTTATTTCGCAGTCCCAGCAACCTCTTGCAAGACGTCACCGAATGTGCAAGTGCATACACCAAGCGCGGTTGCTAGAGCTGCCTCGAAACCCCACCCATAACAATATGGTGTCTGCTGGGTCCTGGGCTATCAACCAGCATATGCGGAGTTTAAGATCTTTTACGCGCGCAACGACCCTCCTCCCCAGCATCTACCACCAAAGGGTTATGAGTTGGCGTCACAGTTTAACGCCTTGAGGCCATTGGGCTGGAACTCTGTTTAGCAAGTGTGACTAGGTTTTTTCATCGGGATTTCCCTCAAATATGTCACAGTCAACACTCCGAGAATAATAATAATAATAATAATAATAATAATAATAATAATAATAATAATAATAATAATAATAATAATAATAATAATAATAATAATAATAATAATAATAATAATAATAATAATAATAATAATAATAATAATAATAATAATAATAATAATAATAATAATAATAATAATAATAATAATAATAATAATAATAATAATAATAATAATAATAATAATAATAATAATAATAATAATAATAATAATAATAATAATAATAATAATAATAATAATAATAATAATAATAATAATAATAATAATAATAATAATAATAATAATAATAATAATAATAATAATAATAATAATAATAATAATAACCTCATTCAACGCATCCAAGCCCTTAATATCCCCCCAGCTTACCTCCAGACCGCACGTCTCCCGGAGGCTATGTGATGTCACCCGGACGACCAGAACCCAAACGAATACCCACCATCAGGGAGAGCCTATTACCAATAATCGATTAGAACCCTGCAACCAGCACACATCCCGTGGAAAGACAGCAAAGTGAACAATCCCCACCCGCCCCCCGTGCGGAACCAACCTTTCCTAGATTGGTATTTACATGAACACCTCCTAGAACAAAGAAGATACCAAGGATACCTAGGACTAGAATGGATAGGAAGTTGCCGAGATCTGGGGATAGGAATACAACTACGTCATGACGACAGCGGAAACGCAACAGAGAACAACAATGGAAGGCTCCACTCTCAATACGTTATTACAGTCCAGCACCGTTGTACGGGGAAAATAACCCTAGTAACAGACTGTCGACAAGCGATACTACGAGCCAAAGCAGACATACGGACCAGGAACCTATGGTCGCTTCGACACAGGGTCAGCACCAACCTTGGGAAAGCAATGGTTGCTCCTAGGTTTGCACTGAAGTGGGGACCGGCTGCTGAAATGAGAGGGGAGACACAGCACATCTCCAGCAAATACCTAGGCCCAGGGACAAGGCGAGAGGACTGGGAAATCAAAGTCATCTTGATGTGCCAACTCAATGCCTGGGTACCCCAGCTATGAAAAGTGTCCGCACAAAAAATAAAACAGACTGCACCTGCCCATACTGCGACCACGTGGGGTCCATCGAACATTTCATGACCAGCACAGACCCCCCACACCCCCAGGAACTTATCAACGCCATCAATGCCAGACACTCCGCATCACGTGCGATCCTCAAGAAACATCTGAGCATCGACCCGAACATCCCGCCTGAACACCAACCACATCATATAATCCTCATCGCAGAGGAAGGCAAAGCAACCACCCTCTCAACCACCCACAACATAGACCTGGCATGGACCCGCTTAGGTGAGCGAGGGCGTACATGTCGGACAACACGGACCCATCCAGCCGCACGCCTGGCCGATGATCTACGTGAAGAAGGGGAATCATGGAAACCAGACCTACTCCTTACCCCATCACCGACATCACCAAATATTTACCTAGTAGAAGCAACATCTCGATCAGACGAATGGCTTATTCGATTAGATCAATCAATATATGCAATGACAACACGCAGTAACACCAGACGATTATGGGACGAACACGGGCTGAGAATCCAACCACCCTTCAACTTCCAAGACCCAACCTCCCCCCGCGGAGAGGACCCACCAGTCAGCTGGCCGTTTGAACCCTGGCAATCAACAACACCACACGGATATAACCCCAGAGCCATTTACGAACATAGATACCACAAATATATGGAAAAAATACATGATCTCAAGCGAAGCTCCCAAGGCCGCTGCGAACCCCAACTCCTCATGCTTGCTATGGGAGCCAGAGGGTATATCTCATCAACAGGATTCAAGCTGATCAAGGATCTTTTCTCTAGTGCCCAGGCAAGAGCGGTCTATCAAGAACTCACCGACCTTTGCCACGATCATATTCTGAAAGTATGGCAATTTCTCCATACATGCCCAACGTAATAACCCCGCCCCAGGCCCATTCTACCCATCTTATTTAAGCACAGGAAGTATTGCATAAATAGATTGATCTGACACACCCCTGACGGAACCGGTGGGAACATACAAGGAGGCAGAGGACACAGGAAAATGATAATAATAATAATAATAATAATAATAATAATAATAATAATAATAATAATAATAATAATAATAATAATAAATATATATATATATATCCATATATATATATATATATATTTGAATAAATAAATAAATATATATATATACTATAACGAGAAGGAAAAGAAAGAACCTATATTAAAGGGCACGCATATAATCCAAAAGAAAGTAAGGATAATCACCGGGTAGAATTAATAAGATACCGTCAAGGAAACAAGATCTAGACCTAGTCTCCCTACCTTACTAAACCGATAAGAGCATCCAATAAACTAAACCGGTGGTAAGGGGACAGGACCAACAACATACGGACCAACACACTAGACACGCAATACTCTGCGGAAAAACTGCTGCATACCATAAAGAATAAAAATGAAAAAAAAAATTCAAGGGACCGATAAACAAGCTCAAAAAAAAAAGGAAAAAAAAATTCAAGCTACCAGAGGATATTTCGATCGAGAGGATATCAGGAGACCCAGGCGGATCAAGACGGAACTCGAGATCAAGGAGAGACCAGTGGACCCAGGCGGATCCAGACGGCGCTAAAGACCGATATACATAATACTCTTTTCAAACCTTTACATAAAACCCCCGACTGCTATGACAACATCATACAGAAGGTCGTCTACATGTGTGCGGCCAGTCGTGCTCTTCCAAGTGTCATTCCCTAGTGCGATGGGTCGGTCTTCGGATTCGCCCCCTCTCGCCGTGGGGTTATGCGCAGGTTTGGAGCCCACACGCGGTGACGAGTGAGGACTAACAACCCTTACCGGCAGTCGAATACTCCAACAAACCCCCATAATAATAATAATAATAATAATAATAATAATAATAATAATAATAATAATAATAGTGCTTCTCTGTCAATGGCTGATGCATTTCTGCACATGCGCCTCCATCGTCTCACCCGTGAGGGGAGTACGAAGAATTGACGATAAGCTCTAATGACACCCCCGCAAGGGCAGTTCCAACACTTCCAGACGGGCCGGTATGTTCAATGAAAATACTGGTCCAGATGGATCGGTATGTTCAATGAAAATACTGGTGGCACCGACGGGAATCGAACTGGCGACAGGGCCCAGATGGTAGAACTTGACCACTGGGCTATCACGGTGTCCATTCTGCACATGCGCCTCCATCGTCTCACCCGTGAGGGGAGTACGAAGAAATAATAATAATAATAATAATAATAATAATAATAATAATAATAATAATAATAATAATAATAATAATAATAATAATAATAATAATAATAATAATAATAATAATAATAATAATAATAATAATAATAATAATAATAATAATAATAATAATAATAATAATAATAATAATAATAATAATAATAATAATAATAATAATAATAATAATAATAATAATAATAATAATAATAATAATAATAATAATAATAATAATAATAATAATAATAATAATAATAATAGTGCTTCTCTGTCAATGGCTGATGCATTTCTGCACATGCGCCTCCATCGTCTCACCCGTGAGGGGAGTACAAAGAATTGACGATAAGCTCTAATGACACCCCCGCAAGGGCAGTTCCAACACTTCCAGACGGGCCGGTATGTTCAATGAAAATACTGGTCCAGAAATAGACCGGTATGTTCAATGAAAATACTGGTGGCACCGACGGGAATCGAACTGGCGACAGGGCCCAGATGGTAGAACTTGACCACTGGGCTATCACGGTGTCCAAAATAATAATAATAATAATAATAATAATAATAATAATAATAATAATAATAATAATAATAATAATAATAATAATAATAATAATAATAATAGTGCTTCTCTGTCAATGGCTGATGCATTTCTGCACATGCGCCTCCATCGTCTCACCCGTGAGGGGAGTACGAAGAATTGACGATAAGCTCTAATGACACCCCCGCAAGGGCAGTTCCAACACTTCCAGACGGGCCGGTATGTTCAATGAAAATACTGGTCCAGACGGATCGGTATGTTCAATGAAAATACTGGTGGCACCGACGGGAATCGAACTGGCGACAGGGCCCAGATGGTAGAACTTGACCACTGGGCTATCACGGTGTCCAATAATAATAATAATAATAATAATAATAATAATAATAATAATAATAATAATAATAATAATAATAATAATGATAATAATAATAATAATAATATGTATGTATGTATGTATCGTCTGCCAATTGCTGAGCCAAAAGGCCATGTGCATCCAGTCCTCCATTCCATAAGGAAAGTCTCCACACCAATCGGTGGAATAAAGGAAGTGACGGCATAGAACATTTCTCTAGGAGCTTTATACCAATCAGCCCATGGAAAGGGACCGATGGCCTATGTACTCCCTAATAATAATAATAACAATAATAATAATAATAATAATAATAGTGCTTCTCTGTCAATGGCTGATGCATTTCTGCACATGCGCCTCCATCGTCTCACCCGTGAGGGGAGTACGAAGATTTGACGATAAGCTCTAATGACACCCCCGCAAGCAAGGGCAGTTCCAACACTTCCAGACGGGCCGGTATGTTCAATGAAAATACTGGTCCAGACGGATCGGTATGTTCAATGAAAATACTGGTGGCACCGACGGGAATCGAACTGGCGACAGGGCCCAGATGGTAGAACTTGACCACTGGGCTATCACGGTGTCCATAATAATAATAATAATAATAATAATAATAATAATAATAATAATAATAATAATAATAATAGTGCTTTTCTGTCAATGGCTGATGCAAATCTGCACATGCGCCTCCATCGTCTCACCCGTGAGGGGAGTACGAAGAATTGACGTAGGCTCTAATGACACCCCCGCAAGGGCAGTTCCAACACTTCCAGACGGACCGGTATGTTCAATAAAAATACTGGTGGCACCGACGGGAATCGAACTGGCGACAGGGCCCAGATGGTAGAACTTGACCACTGGGCTATCACGGTGTCAATAATAATAATAATAATAATAATACTATATCTGAGGCGTACTGATGCAGCTAATGGCATATCCTCAACGGACATAAGCCTCCAATACCCTTGTTCGAGGTCCTCCACCCCCCCCGTGTCAGTCTCTCGCCTGATGATCGGGGCCACCGATGGAGCTCCTGAGGGCAAGACTGCACTTAGCCGAGGTTATTCCGCAGTCCCAGCAACCTCTTGCAAGACGTCACCGAATGTGCAAGTGCATACACCAAGCGCGGTTGCTAGAGCTGCCTCGAAACCCCACCCATAACAATCTGGTGTCTGCTGGGTCCTGGGCTATCAACCAGCATATGCGGAGTTTAAGATCTTTTACGCGCGCAACGACCCTCCTCCCCAGCATCTACCACCAAAGGGTTATGAGTTGGCGTCACAGTTTAACGCCTTGAGGCCATTGGGCTGGAACTCTGTTTAGCAAGTGTGACTAGGTTTTTTCATCGGGATTTCCCTCAAATATGTCACAGTCAACATTCCAAGGCAGATTTACTATATCTGAGGCGTACTGATGCAGCTAATGGCATATCCTCAACGGACATAAGCCTCCAAATAATAATAATAATAATAATAATAATAATAATAATAATAATAATAATAATAATAATAATAATAATAATAATAATAATAATAATAATAATAATAATAATAATAATAATAATAATAATAAAATTTAAAAAATAATTAAAGAAAATTAAAAAACGACTTCCTTTAGCGTGATGTTATGACAGTGATCGTCAAAACAGCCTTTACCATCTGTTGCCTGTGATCTACCATTTGTTTCGTTACTCTTTCAACGTATTACTAGTACTCGTATTAGATCTCAGTAGTATAGAGTCGCACTTCAGGACAGTGGTTCAGTGCAGTTTCTCCAGAGAAACCACACTAAGAGCCGTTATTCATAATTTCCTCTACCTATTCTCTCTAAGTTCAAAACATCAATTTCATTAAAATCTCTCTTATTACGAATTTCTCTCTGGACTACTTTACACAAAAAGCAAAAAGTTGTCCAGTGTCAGAGTTGGTGTAAGCAGAAAAAATACCGCACCAAGTGTGGCAAAATTGGTGTTATCTGGTATCAGGTGTGAGAAGTGTTTTTCCACTAAAAGCCGTTATTCATTTTCAAGGCTACCTATCTATAACAAATACAGACAGACAACAGAAAGAAAAACTGCTATCTGTAAATAATTATTAATTTGTTATAAATTTAATTCCATTTAAGGATATGAATTAATAACACATATAAAATGACTGACATTCCACAGAAAATCAACAAGGGAGGTGTGTATGTTATGAACAGCGATGTATCCCCAAGAGTAGTTGTAAGGTGGGGAGAGGAAAACAAAATTAAAGTTAAAAATTTTTGTATAAATGGAAAAAGAAATAAAGAACAAGCACTAGAGGAAGCAAATAAGTTTTATGAAGAAAACATAAAACCTAAATATGAAGTTTGGAAAAAATACAATGATGAACGAGTTAAGCAAAATAAACCACAATACAAAAATGAATGGAATAAGGAATGGATGAAGAAAAAATTTGTATGTGAATGTGGTGAAGAGACAATAAATCCTTACAAAACAAGACATCTTTGATCAAGCAATCACGAATTAAGAATGAAAGGAATTAATCTTTCAAATGATGATTTAAGTATAGAAAAAATAAAATGTGAATGTGGTTCAACTATAAGGATAAATGGGAAAGAAATTTACGAGACAACATTAAAACATAAGAAATACATTCAAGCCGCAAATAATTAAATCATTACAAGTCCAATTTATTGACTTTCTTTTTAATTCTAGCACTGCTTCGTATGTTTTCCGGTTTAATGTCAAGTGATTTTAATAAATTAATATTTTTTCTCTTTAGTAATTTGTTTAACTTTATCAGCTAACTGCTCTGCCTGTTCTGTTTCTTCCGGTTGCTCATCAACATGGGTCTTTAATAATTCACTCGGCCTTACTAAATCCTCTTCAGATAGGATAAATTTGAAGCCCTTACTGCCTTTAACCTTAAATATGGTTTTACTGAATTGTTTATCACCTTTAGAAAAAATAGTTCTTTCTCATTCCTTTCTCACTCTTGTTCCCTTAGGGAATTCATTAATTAAAGGATTTCTGTATATTTCCTGGGTGTTTTTTTCAGTCCCTTCATAAACATTAATAGGTACGGCTTTAATTGTTGTATGATATGTTTTATTATAAGCATCAACAACCTCATGAATAATCGGCACCCATTGAAAATTTTCATTAAATTCCCATATTAAATTTAATTCATTCCGTATTGTTCTAATACATCTATCTATTATTCCCATTGTTCTGTGATCACCTACTTGAACCGGTCTGTGCTCAATATTGTTTTGTCTAAAATATTCAGCCACTTGACTCTTAAACTCACCACCATTATCTGAAGTAATACTTTTAGGGCTTCTTTCGTAAATATTTTTTTTAATCCTTCCAAAACATAACCTGTAGTTTTATTTTTAATTGGTTCAATCCACCCACGACGGCTATATACATCAATTGCTACTAGTCCAAAATTATAGTTTGCATTACCTTTCTTTGTCGCAACCTTTGACATATCCATTAAGTCAATAAATACTTGGCTTAGTGATTTAGCCTCGAGGGCAGTTATTGTGTTGTGTTCCATATCTTAGCGGGCTTTGATTGCTTGTGTATTTCAATTGCTTCTTCAAGTTTTTCTTTCCGCTCTGTCTGCTCAGGAGTTTCTTTTTGTTGTTGCTGACTATGTTTGTAGTCCATGATATATTATCAAAATTTTAAAAACATCTTGAGACATCATCATTATTTTTTTCTTTCTTGCTTGGCTTCTCTGCTTGATTATAAACATAAACAGATATACTTCTTACGATTGCCTTTTTTAGATTTAGGGTTCGGTTCTTCTTCACTTTCTTCACTTTCACTTTCACTTTCGCTCTCATCAGGTTCTGGCTCAGGAACCTGCTTTTTAATGACTTTCTTCTTTGCTTCCGCTTTCTTTCTTCTTATTTTCATCTTAGCCATCTTTTCTGCAATGATATCAGTAAAATCACATTTATTGCCCAGTATTGCTTTTGATACTCTCTAACTTTCTTACTTTCTTTTTCATAATATTGTTTATGATATTGCTTGTGGTATTGTTTTTGATATTTTATTCGTTTCCATTCGTTCTCATCTTTAAAACCTCGTTCCTCAAATTTATTATGCCGTTCTCTTTTTCCATCAGTAATATTAGCACCCATAGCATTATTTAAATTTAATATATGTTTCAATTCATCTATATATTTCTGTTCAACCGCCCTTTGTTTATCAATGTTGTAATTTTCAATTACTTCCTCGTGAATTAAAACACGCTTAAAATTTTGAAGTCCTTTATTGTTCATATGATTGTATAACTTTCTATTAATTCCTTTCTTGCAGAGTAATTTATGATGACTGAACCTGCTTGATAATCTTTTTTGAGTTGTGCTTCCAATGTAATATTCCTTGTCAGTTTGGTCTTCAGCATTAAAGATTTTGTAAATTTTCAAGGTTGTCATTTCTCTCTATATATAATACAAATATATTATTTCTTAAAATAATTAATTTTTTTAAAACGATGTTTGAAAACGACAAGCGTAGCGGTCGGCTTTCAAATATCAATAGATAGCCTTTTTTCTTTCTGTTGTCTGTCTGTATTTGTTATAGATAGGTAGCCTTGAACATGAATAACGGCTTAGTGGAAAAACACTTCTCACACCTGATACCAGATAACACCAATTTTGCCACACTTGGTGCGGTATTTTTTCTGCTTACACCAACTCTGACACTGGACAACTTTTTGCTTTTTGTGTAAAGTAGTCCAGAGAGAAATTCGTAATAAGAGAGATTTTAATGAAATTGATGTTTTGAACTTAGAGAGAATAGGTAGAGGAAATTATGAATAACGGCTCTTAGTGTGGTTTCTCTAGAGAAACTGCACTGAACCACTGTCCTGAAGTGCGACTCTATACTACTGATCTCGTATTAGTTTATGTATACTTTGATTTTTGCTTACTGCTTGCAACAGTAATTTCGGTCCCATAATCCACACAAAACGTCAACAACTATTAAAAAAGTTCTTTGCTGACACCACCGGTCCTCCTTAATTGATTAGGAATT
Organism: Paulinella micropora; assembly: GCA_019918135.1. Taxonomy (NCBI): domain Eukaryota; phylum Cercozoa; class Imbricatea; order Euglyphida; family Paulinellidae; genus Paulinella; species Paulinella micropora. The sequence goes on from WBZZ01001712.1 coordinate 37,710, forward strand.
ACAAGTCTCCCATGCTGGTAACAATTGGAATGAAACTCGCAATCGCATTTTGTTCGCGATAATTATAATAGTTTGATAGGCCTGATGTTTGCGGTACATTTGCTGCCAACATTGTATTTTTCTTTTCCAATTTCCCCAGCTTGCGTGCCGTTCTCCTCGCTTCGGAGGGTTTTAAGACAGCACCACCACGACGACGGGTGCTCACATATAAGGTTCTGTGAAACTAGAAAATACCACATCGCGGCCCCGTCCTGCAGCACTATATATATATATATATATTATATATACATATACATATATATAGTATATATATATTTATATATTATATATATACATATACATATATGTATATGTATATGTATATATATATATATATATATATATATATATATATATTCTAACATATGTACCGGTACCGGCGAAATATATACATATTAACATATTAGTTTATATTTCAATTTAATGTTGCAATTTAAATAAAATTTTATTAATAATTTTGTAAAAATCATAATAAGCGCGACGTCGACTATAACTAGCTGCGTTTTATATATATGTATATATTAATTAGTTAGGTCAATATTGTTATTAGTATTATTTCCAAACTCAATATCTAATAAAGGATTTTCGTAAGTGGAAGATTGAGAGGAGTTAGTTAGATGTGTTGATGATTGTTGTGCTGATGGATAAAATCTGCGACTGCTAGATGATAGTATAGTGGGCCCGGACGATAGTGGAAAAAAAGATGCAGCTGAAGAATAAAGTGAGGAAGTCTGAGAAGGAAATGAACTTGAAGAGTTCGAAATATTGTTTGATCTTGCTGATGAAGATGACACAGTATAAAAAGATTCGACTGTATCATGTAGTGCTGATATATGATTATGATGATGTGATAACAGGAGATTTCTTGGGAAATCTGTGCAGGATTGTGGGAAGGATTTGAAGCGATTTGATGGTAAAGATTAATCACAGCTGTGAAGCAAGGAGGAAGGGATGGATGTGAGAGAATTTGATCTTGAAGTTCAGATGACAGTGGTCGTGTGGGACATTCAAGAATAATAGATATGCTAGGAATATTTTCAGAATGAAACAAGTGCTTCAGAATATGGACAAGGATCATCCAGATTTCTAAAGGGAGGAATTCCTGAGCAAGGAAAAGATGAGGGGATCTTTGTTGCTCTAAATCAAGAGCAGCATGAACCAGGGGTGTGAGGAGCCAGGAAGCGCTATTATCAAAACGGGTTCCCCAGCCTAGGTCTTGGTTTCCTTGAAATGCTTGCGTAGGAGAAGGAGAAGGGAAAAATGCTGCAATGTCAGCTGTCACAGAATCGTATCAGTTGATGTCCATAAAGAAGTGAGACACGAGCTAGTGTTCAGATCGAAACCAGTTGTTGATTGCTCTTTTCACTGCAGTAGGATTTGGCAGGTCGAGGCGACGTGTAATTTCAGCAATACGTGACAGCAGTATATATAGTCGTCCGTCGTGCATTGACTCATTACTAAGCAGCAGGAACTCTTGATGATGATATTGAACATAATCGAGGTCGTTGAGAGAGGGACTGATGTCTTGCACTGACAGGATATTTCTCCTTCGAAAATCGTGAGTGTATGCACGAACAAGCATTTCCCAAAGAACTGGTGTGATATAGGTTTCAGCGTCATAAAGAAGACGGCGTGGTATTCTCCACATCCTATCGAAGGATGCATGAATGAGAGGAACAAATAGCCAGGAACTTCTGGATGAAAACATGTCACATCCCCAATCTATCGCGTTGCTGGATGAAGACCTAGGTTGAGTCAGTGAGAAGGAGTTTGAAGTGTGGGAAGAAAGATCAGGGCGATGCTGTCGCTGGCGTCTGGTTCTTTTTGTTGTACGTGATGGAAACGCCTGGAAGTAGAGGGTTGGAGCGGAGATTCTGAATCGTTTTCGAGGAGAGTTTGTACTGCTTGTTGAGAAAGGGTGTCGTCTGAAGATGATAAATGCGTTGGAGACTACCGTTGAACAATCTCAAAACCATTGATTGCCTTGAAAGGTTTTTTGCAGACGGGGCAGACAGTTGCTAGAGAGTTGGTTTCCATTATTCGTTGCATACATGGTAAGCAAATGAGTTCACAGTGAGTGCAGCAATCCAAAGATGATCACGCTTCAATGCTGGTTTCAGCGCACAACAGGCACGTTCTTTCACTTGAGTTTGTCGCTTGATCGTGGTTGGCGTTGGTAGTGGTTGGGGGTCGTCGTGTAAAGCAATCAGAGCAAATATGTGCGTCTGTGTTGCCAGCAAAAATCCGAAAAGGTTGGTCACAGCTTAGACATTGTCTTGTTTCCATGCGGCGTGCAGCTGGACATCTGAAAGACGTCTTAGTTTCCTATAGAAATATAAGTGATGTACGAGATTTGTATATATTTAATAATAATATGTAATTACAAGGAATTACCAGTTCAGTAAGTTCGTTCTGAATGCGTTGAAGGTCAGCGCGAAGGCGAGCGTGATTGTTAAGAACAGATTTATCTGGAAACTCCGTTCGACTAATGTGTTGATCTACGATTCGAAGGTTAGTCACAAGATCTTCCTCCCTAGCTTTGAGATCTGGGATCCGAGTACTTGCTATATCGCAATCTCCCTTGCCGTCTGCTGAGGAGTCAGAATCTGAGTCCAAATCATCCAAGTCGTAACGGTAGCTGTCATAATGATCCTCTGGATTGGAACCATCACAGACAGGACAATTAAGTTCACTGTCTAATATATTCTCTTGGCAAGATTCACAAATATAATGTTGGCAGGTTCCGCAGTGCATAATCTTGTTGTCTACCGCTTGCAAGTCTTCTTCTCCACAGTTTGGGCACCGATCTGCAGTACGTCGTCGCGTGGAAGGACTAGATTGAGGAGGCCTTACAGGTTGATCAGCGTGAGTAGAAGAGGAGTCGGTGGTCGCATCAGAAAAAGATAGAAAGTCATGCAAAGAGTGGGTGCCTGCGTGATCGATTCTGGACCTGCGATAAGACGTGATTTCATTGGAAGCGTATTGAGGTTCATCTTGTAAGTTAGATTGACGACGATAAATGGCACCCTGTCGCAGATGTTGGTCTTGTGCTACAATGTTGGCTCGAGTAAGTTGTCTGTCTGGATGATCAGGAGGAATTTCGAGTGACGGATCTGGTAAAGGAGGCAGACGTGCTAGTCGAGCAGCAACAGCCTGATACACGTTTGGATAAACGATATTACGCGTGTATACGTGAGGAAAAGCACTGTCGCGAAACTTTCCTTGCTGGTCAGTGATTTTGATGTCGGCAGGATTGCCTACCCGTGATAGTGCGACAAAAAGTTGACAGTGAGAAAAGACAGGTTCCGATAAAAACACACCAGCCTTCTTAATAGTTTTGCCTTCTGCTTTGTGAATAGTCATCGCATATGCAAGTGCGATAGGAAATTGAGTTCGTTTCAACAGAAATGATAAGTGGTGATCTGGGTTGGTGGTGTGCATGACTCGAGGTATAGTGACTCTGAGGCCTTGGTGAGGTCCTTCGTTGATGATATGAGCAGAAATCCTGAAGTTGCTAGCTGACTCTATGATCAATCTAGTTCCGTTGCAGAGGCCATGTGCAGTGTCCATGTTGCGAAGAAGGACCGCCATAGTTCCCTTTTTCACAGTGATTGAATGACGAGGTAAGCCTGAGGGATTGAAGGTGTGAAGGACTTCAAGTGGATACAATTTTTTGTCGTCATCAGGGCCGACTGAATCTGCAGAAAGGAGAGTAATTGATGTGTTGTCAGGATCGGGGAGACGGTCGACTACTCTTTTGTTAATCTTGGCTGCTTGCGTGTTTCTCGTTGTGAGTATGAGTCGTTGGGAGAGAAAGTTAGGGTCAGCCATCTTCTGATCAGATAGATCGCCATAGATGTCTGAAACTAAGTCGTCGATAAGCAAGCTTCTAGACAGGTGGTCAGGGATTCGAATCAGATCTGAAACTGCGTGTGGGATGTGAACATGTGGTTCAGTCCCATCCCCCACCCGGAGCAAGAACTCAGCATAATCTCTTTTCGCGACTTGGTCTGTGCCTGATGCTTGTCGCACGCGTTCGTTAATTACAAGTGTATGCTTCGAAGAGGACTTGGTCTGTTGCCACCATGAATGCTTCGAAGAGGACCAAAAAGAGAAACAAGGTTGGGAAGGTTGAATTCTTGGTAAGCGCGCCCATGTTGCGTAAGGAGTTTAGAAATATCGTGAAGAGCCAGCTGGAAGTCAGATTGGTTAGGTTCGGGGATGACGCCTGTAATCTGATTACGACGCTCATATGTATGATCGTCAGACAGAGCTTCTTTGTGATTTTCCCATAGTTGCAAAGAGTCACTCACCTCGTTCTCACAAAGAATAATAACAAAAAGCCTTCGAAGCTGGGGCGCAGTGTCTGTAAGGGATGCTTCTGCCAGGCAAATGTGCACGATCAGACTGCAAAAGTCTTCTCGCTAGCGCCGCTTCACCAAAGGTAGGATAAATTCTGCCTTGAAAGGTCCTGACGTCTTCAAAACACGTAGCACCTATCAAAACAATCATTGGGTTCGTGAGTGAAAAAAATAAAGACTTGGATTTACAGGGAAGAAAAGAAAGAAAGAAAAAGTAGTAACCTTGCACGATGTGCAACAGGGTGCGGAGGCAGTACAGTTCAAATCTGTTAGGCTTCACATGTCCAAGCCGTGGGGCTATATTTCTTTCTCCAGCGAGAGATGTAGCTCGACGCCGCCACTCCTTGTGCCCGGTGACCCAATAATAGTAATTAGGAAATTGAACATAAGTAAGTTCAGAAGCTTGCGGCTTGAGATTACAGTCTACTGTGCGGCCAAGCTGATTGGGAAGTAGCGGGTGGTCACGTTCGTAGAGAACGCGCTCGAAATATGCAGTGAGCTGGGAACGAATGTTTCGCTCGTGATTATATCGACAGGCATGTCCGTACATTGAAACACGCTGCTCATTTGGCAGGTGGAGGTCGAGAGTAGGACAGGAGTGAGAAGACTTGAAACGGTTCGTACCCAAGATCAGCGCGGCTGCTTCACACGGACCAACATACCGAGCGTCTATATACTGTTTGATTTCGTCGTTCTCGTTGAGAACATTCACGCGGAGACGGTCTGGCCCCTTATGGACATATTTGAAGAGGTACTTTATCCAACCACATGTAGTGCAAAGTTCAGCGTTGATGTGGCAATCGAACTTGAGGAGAAGAAATGGATTGAAGGGAACCACGTGTTGGTTGGTATATATATACCTACCACGTAGAAACTCATTACCACCGTTTTGATTTGAGCGTCGCCTGTACTGAACCTTGACGTCTGACTCCGAATAGGATGTGACGTTGCAATATTAGCGTGGGAAAAACTTGCTGCAGCGCCCGAATTCCCAACACTTTGATTCACGGTGACAGAAGCCATGAAGCATGTGGGTCGTGACTAAACGGTGCAGTTCAGGCTGAGTTTTAAGGTCGGGGATTTCTGCTGACACGAAGTTGTCGAAGTTCTCAGGAGTTGGCGCGTCTTCTTGATGAAGCCAGATTACAAGGTGGATGTGGGGTAAGCCACGCTTTTTTGAATATACATACCCGATACATCTGCCGAAACAGTTGTCATTAGTGATGGTTTTGATGAGTTGTTTCACTTTCATTTCGAACACTCGCTGAATGATGTCTGGCCTGTCGTTTGGGGTCTGACCAGTCTTGAGCGCGTCTTTTATTTCTTGCCAATTTGGGTTTGCAGTCATAGTGATGAAGAGATGAGGTCTGCCAAGTAAGCGAACCATGGACATTGCGTTCATGTACCGCTTGTAAAAAGAACGTGGAGAAACAGTAAAAGACGAGTTGAGAATGGTCTTGTGTTCCTTGCCAGGTCGTTGGTACAGGTTGCTTCTGATACGATGAGGGTTGTTTCGTTGCCAGTCAAGCCTGCGATCTTGGATCTTACAATATTGATCGACAAGGAACTGTTGCCAAAGGCGGCCTCCAAGGTGAAGAATGTCTGATATGCTTGCAGACTTTCTATCAGGATCGTCAATCGGTACGTAACTTTCATGGCCCGGGTACACTTTGTTCTCGTCGCGGAAGTAGATGCGATAGCCATAATACTCTAAGCAAGATATGAACCCACGTCGAAAAGGCCTGTTGTCTCGATTGCTGTAGTTGATTTTTGTATGAAAGCCAAGACCAGTTCCGCTGGGACAAAATAAGACGTAAACAAAGGAATCGTAGTCTGCGTGGCTCGCGTTGATAGTCTGCAACCCAAGGTTGGTTGGGTTGTCAGTAGCTGGGCGCTCGTAGATCACAATTTGGCGCTCGTCAACAATGCGATCTGCATTTTCTGCGCATGTACCATCTTCGTTGATTAGTATGGCGACATTATCATCGTTCGGCACTTCCAAACGGCTCGCATCTATCATATTGATTGTCTGGCAGCCCTACCACATGTAGCCTCCTTGCTCGTCGTTGGTTGTTATCGAGGAAATAAATTTGGAGAAAGTTCGTTTGGTCAGGAGAGTTCGGCTGTAAAGGGCCGATGAGATGATGCGTAGATCCTTGTATTACAAAGGTTGGAGGTCCACCTGGGCCAAACTGCAGCTGATCTGCTTTGATTGAAGCGAAGCTGAAGCAAGAATTGAAACTGCGTATATGTTGGCGAAAGTAGCGTTCGACTGGGCCGTGTAAAATAAAGAGGTTGAGAAGATCGGTGGGAAGGGGTGGAAGCCTGTCAAGCCTTACATACCCATTCGAACAGCACGACCAGTAATATCTAGCAGCAATTCGATCTGTGAATTGTTGGTTTGCGCGAAGGTTCGGATTTAGTTCGTGCTTCCGAAACCACGCGCCACAAAAAGGGCATCGTTGGTTAGGAGAGTCGAACGGTGTCCCTAACTTATCATCTTCATGTCGAACCAAAGGCATGTTGCCGTTCTCGTCAAAAGTTGTCACATGTGCACAGGCGATTTTGTAGAGAGGGTTTCTGCCTGTTTGTCTGGCACGACGTCTTGCGTTCTTGATTTCTTGGATCTAGAATGGTACACTATCCGCCTCTCTTCGTTTTTGTTGTCTTTAGTTTCTTGGTAACGCGCACGCCTCTCTTCATTTTTGCTATCCTTCATTTCGTGGTAACGAGCTCGCCTCTCTTCATTTTTGCCATCCTTCAATTCTTGGTAACGAGCTCGCCTCTCTTCATTTTTGCCATCCATTTCTTGGTAACGAGCTCGCCTCTCTTCATTTTTGCCATCCTTCATTTCTTGGTAACGAGCTCGCCTCTCGTCATTTTGCTCTTCA